>JBBGZY010003821.1:0-119096 GCA_037952925.1 Lithobates clamitans
GAATTACAGACCCCCCCCCCCCCCTCAGTTCTCCTCTAATGTCCTCTTTTCATTCCTCAGGATCATCCGAGCCATCGACTCCGTTCAGACCTTCCGCCTGGCCGCGTGCGTCCCTCTGCCGCCATTCAAGCTGGACGTCAGTAGAGAGCTCAAGCTGCTGACCGAACTCAACTTCGTTCGAGGTAATTCCCATCCCCCCCCCCAGAGAGTGAAAACACTACAGAGAGTCTAATCCAATATGAGGGGTGCCAAACCGTCACAACGATCGCCAGGAAGATCCCGATCCATCCATCTGGTGTGCTGACATGTCTGCAGTGCCCCTACATTCACCTTCTGTGACCCTTCTATACCCGTCCAATCAGAAACTCCTCCCCCAAAATCACACAGCCAACTCCACCTTGTTTACTATAAAGAGCCCTTCCTAATGCTCTTACTGTAATGAACCCTCCCTACAGCTTTTACTATAAAGAGCCCTTCCTAATGCTCTTACTGTAATGAACCCTCCCTACAGCTTTTACTATAAAGAGCCCTTCCTAATGCTCTTACTGTAATAAACCCTCCCTACAGCTTTTACTATAAAGAACCCTTCCTAATGCTCTTACTGTAATAAACCCTCCCTACAGCTTTTACTATAAAGAACCCTTCCTAATGCTCTTACTGTAATGAGCCCTTACTACAGCTTTTACTATAAAGAGCCCTTCCTAATGTTCTTACTGTAATGAACCCTCCCTACAGCTTTTACTATAAAGAACCCTTACTACAGCTTTTACTATAAAGAACCCTTCCTAATGCTCTTACTGTAATGAACCCTCCCTACAGCTTTTACTATAAAGAGCCCTTCCTAATGTTCTTACTGTAATGAACCCTCCCTACAGCTTTTACTATAAAGAGCCCTTCCTAGTGCTCTTACTGTAATGAGCCCTTACTACAGCTTTTACTATAAAGAGCCCTTCCTAATGCTCTCACTGTAATGAACCCTTTCCTACAGCTTTTACTATAAAGAGCCCTTCCTAATGCTCTTATTGTAATGAACCCTCCCTACCGCTTTTACTATATAGAGCCCTTCCTAATGCTCTTACTGTAATGAACCCTCCCTACAGCTTTTACTATATAGAGCCCTTCCTAATGCTCTTATTGTAATGAACCCTCCCTACCGCTTTTACTATATAGAGCCCTTCCTAATGCTCTTATTGTAATGAACCCTCCCTACCGCTTTTACTATAAAGAACCCTTCCTAATGCTCTTACTGTAAAGCGTTCCTTCCTGTAGGGAAGGTGAATTCCCCCCCCCACCCCCATACACAGCTGACCCTCCCTTGTACTGCTCTGTAGGATGGAATCTTTCCATATTAGAAGTATTGATTTCCTCTCATTGGAGGAGACCTCCCCTCCCCCCTCTCAGGAGAAGATCCAATCAGGAGAGAGGAAGTGGATTGTGGGATTCGGGATTTGGTATCGGAAGGACAGAGATGTTTGTAGATTGACCTCTTCTATGACGGGGCCGGCGCTGTATACCTTGTATATATATGAAGGGGTTCTGGATGGGTGGGAGGAGCTTCAGCCTTATTCATACTATGATGTCATACATTAAAGGGTCACTCCACCAAAAACTCATATGTCAGCTTTGCCTCCACCAATCAGGAAGTCTCACTCCTGCTGGGTCCACCTGAAAAAATCCCTCACTGAGAGGTGGCCTCATCAGGAGACCAGCGTCCCCAAGAGAGAGAAGACCCCGGGGGGGGTTATCTGTCTTTCTGGAACCCACCCATCACTGACATATGGATTCATGGTGGAGTGGCCCTTTAAATGGCATGCTGCGTTCACAGTATACCACCAGCAGGCTGTATTGGATTGTTCGTGCAGGCTGGGAGTCCTGCTGCCTCCTGCAGGGGGCGCTACTGGCCCAGACGTAGCCCATTGCAGATCCACATGTCCCTCTCTCTGTTTGTAGGCCTCTCAGTGTGACCTGCAAGTCCAGGAGACAGAAGAGGCAAGTTATCAATCTAGTCTCCTCCTCCGAGGCTTTGACCTCCCCTTTCTCCTCCCTCCCTGTCCTTGTCCCCACCCACTGCTAAGGGGAAACTCCACCCTCCTGTTCCAAGATGGCCTCCACTTTGACTTACTTTTATCTTCTTCTATGTTTAGGATAATTCTAACCTACCCCCCCCCCCCCCCCCAATCTTTCCTCTCTCTCCATGAGATTCACTTTGATCCTCTTTTCCACCGCCCTCTTTTCTCCATCTTCATCCTCTCTTCCATCTCCTTCCTTTCTCCTCCATCTTCATCCTCTCTTCCATCTCCTCCTTCCTTTCTCCTCCATCTTCATCCTCTCTTCCATCTCCTCCTTCCTTTCTCCTCCATCTTCATCCTCTCTTCCATCTCCTTCCTTTCCCCTCCATCTTCATCCTCTCTTCCATCTCCTCCTTCCTTTCTCCTCCATCTTCATCCTCTCTTCCATCTCCTTCCTTTCTCCTCCATCTTCATCCTCTCTTCCATCTCCTCCTTCCTTTCGCCTCCATCTTCATCCTCTCTTCCATCTCCTTCCTTTCCCCTCCATCTTCATCCTCTCTTCCATCTCCTCCTTCCTTTCTCCTCCATCTTCATCCTCTCTTCCCATCTCCTCCTTCCTTTCTCCTCCATCTTCATCCTCTCTTCCATCTCCTTCCTTTCCCCTCCATCTTCATCCTCTCTTCCATCTCCTCCTTCCTTTTCTCCTCCATCTTCATCCTCTCTTCCATCTCCTTCCTTTCTCCTCCATCTTCATCCTCTCTTCCATCTCCTCCTTCCTTTCGCCTCCATCTCCTCCTTCCTTTCTCCTCCATCTTCATCCTCTCTTCCATCTCCTCCTTCCTCTCTTCCATCTCCTCCTTCCTCTCTTCCATCTCCTCCTTCCTCTCTTCCATCTCCTCCTTCCTCTCTTCCATCTCCTCCTTCCTTTATCCTTCATCTTCATCCTCTCTCCCATCTCCTCCTTCCTTTCTCCTCCATCTTCATCCTCTCTTCCATCTCCTCCTTCCTTTATCCTCCATCTTCATCCTCTCTCCCATCTCCTCCTTCCTTTCTCCTCCATCTTCATCCTCTCTTCCATCTCCTCCTTCCTTTATCCTCCATCTCCACCCATTTGTTCTCCATCTTCTTCCTCTCTAGGTCAATTTATTCTTCTATCTTCTACCCCTGATATCCATACTCTGCCCTCCCCCCCCTGCACTATCACCTTCTCTCTTCAATACCTTTCTTTGCTCCATTGTGTGTCCTCCATCTTCATCCTCTGCCCCATCTCTCCATCCGCATCCAGTAGCCCATCGCCACCCAATATCCTCCCATCTTCATCCTAATCCTCTGTCCCACCTCCACCCTCATCCTTTGTCCTGTCTCCACCCAATATACTCCATCTCCACCCTTTGTTCTCCATCTTCTTCTTGTGAACGCCTTTTCTGACAGCCCTTTCCATCTACTTTTCTTCATCTTCATCCTCTCTAGGTCTATCTTCTACCCCCGATATCCATACTTTGCTCTCCCCCTGCACTATCCCCTTCTTTCTTCAATCCCTTTCTTTGCTCTATTGTGTGTCCTCCATCTTCGTCCTTTGTCCCATTTCCACCCTATATCCTCCATCTTCATCCTCTGTCCCATCTCCATCCGCATCCAGTAGCCCATCACCACCCAATATCCTCCATCTCCACCCTTTGTTCTCCATCTTCTTCTTATGAACGCCTTTTCTGACAGCCCTTTTCATCCACTTTCCTTCATCTTCATCCTCTCTAGGTCTATCTTCTACCCCTGATATCCATACTCTGCCCTCCCCCTGCACTATCCACTTCTCTCTTCAATACCTTCTTTGCTCCATTGTGTGTCCTCCATCTTCATCCTTTGTCCCATTTCCACCCTATATCCTCCATCTTCATCCTCTGTCCCACCTCCACCCAATATCCTCCATCTTCATCTTCTGTCCCACCTCCACCCAATATCCCCCATCTTCATCCTCTGTCCCACCTCCACCCGATATCCCCCATCTTAATCCTCTGTCCCATCTTCATCCACATCCAATAGCCCATCGCCACCCAATATCCCCCATCTTCATCCTCTGTCCCACCTCCACCCGATATCCCCCATCTTCATCCTCTGTCCCATCTTCATCCACATCCAATAGCCCATCGCCACCCAATATCCTCCATCTTCATCCTCATCCCCTGTCCCACCTCCACTCACATCCTATGTCCTGTCTCCACCCAATATCCTCCATCTTCATCCTTCGTTCTCCATCTTCTTCCTTTTCTCACAGCCCTTTCTATCCACTTCCTTTCATCTTCATCCTCTCCAGGTCATTTTTCTCTTCTATCTCTGATATCCATACTCCTTCTTCCCTCTGCACTATCACCTTCTTTCTTCAATCCCTTTCTTCTGTGTGTATCGTGTGTCCTTCATTGTCATCCTCTGTCCCATCGCCACCCAATATCCTCCATCTCTATTCTCTGTCTCATCTCCATTCTCTGTTCCCTTATCTTCAGGACTCAACTTTTTTGTTTTTCATCTGCTCCACCTTCCTCCTCCATTGCAGCCATTCTTTCCTTATTTCATATGATGGATTCTGTTCTCCATCTCCTGTGATCTTCTTTCCTCATCTACTGTGTTCTCCTCTTTGCTTTTGTCCTTCTCTCCTCATTTCTTCCACCCTCCTCTCCTCATCTCCTGCATCTTCTATTTTTTGTGTTCTTTTTTTCCTTACCTCCGGTGTTCCCCTCTCCTCTTAATGTTTTCTCCTTTCCTTTCCCCCATCTCCCATCTCCTTCGATCTCCCCTTCTCTCCTCATCTCCCATGTTCTCTCTCTCCCCATATCTTGACCCCCCATCTCTTCACCTAATGACCCCCTCTCCTGATCACCTGCTTTCTCCACTCTGCATTTCCTGTGATCTCCTCATCTCCTGTGATCTCCTCATCTCCTGTGTTCTCCTCATCTCCTGTGTCCTCCTCATCTCCTGTGTCCTCCTCATCTCCTGTGTCCTCCTCATCTCCTTTTTGTCCTTCTCATCTCCTTTTTGTCCTTCTCATCTCCTTTTTGTCCTTCTCATCTCCTTTTTGTCCTTCTCATCTCCTTTTTTGTCCTTCTCATCTCCTTTTTGTCCTCCTCATCTCCTTTTTGTCCTCCTCATATCCTGTGTTCTTCTCATCTCCTGTGATCTCATCTATTCATCTCCTGAGATTTCATCTCCTGTGTTCTTCTCATCTCCTGTGTCCTCCTCATCTCCTGTGTCCTCCTCATCTCCTGAGATTTCATCTCCTGTGATCTCATCTCTTTATTTCTTGTGTTCTCTTCTCCTTTTCTCCTGTGTTCTGCTCCCCCATCTGCTGGTCCCTATCTCCACGCCTCTTCCTTCCCCTTCTCCTCATCTCCTGCATCCTCCTCTCCTCATCCTCCTCTTGACTCTCCAGGCTCCTTGGACTGACTCTGTGGCCTGCATCCTTCTGCTCGTTCTCTGATCTGCAGTAACGAGGTCTCTCTCCCTCTCTCAGCATGGACTTCTCCCTGTCTTCCCACTTTGCTCGCTCCACCTCCGTCCATCGTCTCTCCATCCTCTCTTACTTTTCTCCTTCCTCCCCCTTCAGCTCCAGACGCTCCTGTTATCGACACCCAGCGTACCTACGCCTATGACCAGATCTACCTGAGCTGGCGTCTCCCCCAGGACTCCGCCCCCGCCTGGCACTACACGGTGGAGTACCGCAAAACAGACCCCAAACACAAGACCCTCAAGCTATGGCAACGGCGGGAAGAGATATGGAGCCTGAGCACCATCCTAGAGGGCCCCGACATTGATAGCGTGTATGTTCTCCGAGTCCGAGGCTACAACAAGGCCGGCTACGGGGAATACAGCGAGGACATCCACCTGCACACTCCACCCGCTCCAGGTACAGCCAATCACTTCCTTCATTATAGGATTTCTACCAATCAGGATCCTAGGAAGAGCTAGGAGACCAGAATCATCAGTTATGTCTCATTGTCCCACCACCATCTCCACACACACACAGCGCTCCCTGGAGGAAAACACAGGAACTGTCTATACAAACATCACACAACTTTGTTTTCTAACACTAATGGTAACAGTACACCAACCTACCTCTAACCCATACACCAACCTAACCCATACACCAACCTACCTCTAAACCTAACACCAACCTACCTCTAACCCCAATCTACCTCTAACCCCAATCTACCTCTAACCCTAACCCCAACCTAACCCTAACACCAACCTAACCCATACACCAACCTACCTATAAACCTAGCATCAACCTACCGCTAACCCTAACACCAACCTAACCTTAAAAGCAACCTACCTACAACCCTAACACCAACCTAACCCTTACACCAACCTACCTCTAACCCTAACACAATCTACCTCTAACCCTAACACCAACTTAACCCTAACCCATACACCAACCTAACCCTAACCCATACACCAACCTACCTCTAACCCCAACCTACCTCTAACCCTAACTCCAACCTACCTCTAACTCTAACACCAACCTAACCCTTACACCAATCTACCTCTAACCCTAACACCAACCTAACCTTAACTACCTACCTCTAACCCTTACACTAACATACCCCTAACACCAACCTGTCTCTAACCCTTACACCAACCTAACCCTTACACCAACCTACCTCTAACCCTAACACCAACCTAACCCATACACCAAGCTACCTCTAACACCAGCCTAACCCTAATGATAAAACCTAATGATATCATTAACACTACTGCTAATACTACTTCTAACCCTAACAGTAACTCTAACCCTAATGCTGCTCCTAAAGCTTCTATTAATCCTAACACCACTCCTACCCTAAGGACATTACTAGCTTTAAGGTTAATTCCTATGTTACTCCTAACCCTAACACTACTCCAAGCACTGCTCCTAATCCTAACCCTAATGTTAAAACTTTACTTAATGCTAATGATGCTCCTAACTCCAACCCTTACTCTAACCCTAATACTAACCCTAACACTAGCCCTAATGCTAACCATAGCTTTATCCCCAATGCCCCTAACCCTGACTCCAACCCTGACTCCAACCCTGACTCCAACCCTGACTCCCACCCTAACGCCCACCCCACCCCTGACTCCAACCCTGACTCCCACCCTAACGCCCACCCCACCCCTGACTCCAACCCTGACTTCCACCCTAACGCCCACCCCACCCCTGACTCCAACCCTGACTCCCACCCTGACGCCCACCCCAACCCTGACTCCAACCCTGACTCCCACCCTAACGCCCACCCCACCCCTGACTCCAACCCTAACGCCCTGTACACACGACTGGTTTTGCCGTTGGAATAAACTCCGAAGCTTTCTCAGACTGAACTCTGACGGAATTCCGCTCAAGCGGTCTTGCCTACACACGGTCACACCAAAGTCCGACCGTCCAGAACGAGGTGACGTACAACACGTACGACGGGACTAGAAAAAGGAAGTTCAATAGCCAGTAGCCAATAGCCTCCATCTCGTACTTGCGTCGTTCTTGGTCCGTTGGAACAGCATGCAGACGAGCGGGCTTCCCGATAGGAATTGGGTCAGTCGGAAATATTTAGAACATGTTCTATTTCTAGGTCCGTCAGAGTTTTCGAAAAAAACGAACGCCCACCCCGAACGCCCACCCCGAACGCCCACCCAGGCCTGTGCTGGCCATTGGGACTACCGGGAGATTCCCGGTGGGCCGATTGGCAGCGGGCCACTACACCAATGACTCTCTCTCTCTGACTGTCAGACAGTGACTGTGTCACTGTCTCTCTCCGTCCCAGCGTCGCCTGGCGCCGGGCGGCTCCGCTCCTGCACTCGGTGGGCGGACCGGCCACCGGCATCACAAAAAAACAGGCATTGACACTCCCCCAGGCACTCCCCCTAACAGCTAACAATATAGCCATTTGGGCGGCCTCTTTGTCCCGGCGCCGTGACGTCACTCACGGACGGAGGGCGGAGGTGGCCCGGGGACATAGGAGGAGGCGGAGCCTGGGCGTAGCAAAGCAAGCCTGGCTGCAAATCTGCAACCTAGAGGAGCCGAGGAGGAGAATTCGGAATCGGATCAGAACCACCGGCAAGTACAGTGACAGAGAGACCAAGGCTATAGTGTCACTGTCATCATTCAAGTAAGCAGCAGTGCAGCACTATAGTAATAACTTTTCTAATAATAATAGTAATTAGTAAGTAACTGAATATACAGCATGGAGGGGGGGAGGGGTAAATCTGTACTGTATAAATTAGTTACCATGGCCAGTGGCATTAAATTAATAATTGACCAGTGGCATTAATATTAATTTAATGCCACTGGTCACGATAACTGATTATTAATTTAATGTCACTGGTCATGGTAACTGATTAGTAATGTTATGTCACTGGTGATTTTAACTGATTAATAATTTAATGTCACTGGTCACGGTAAATGATTAATTTAATGCCACTGGTCACGGTAACTGATGAGTGAATTTGCGGCCACTGGTCATGGTCACTGATGAATTAATGTACTGCCACTGCTGGTCATGATCACTGATGATGAATGGATGTACTGCCACTGGTCACTGATGAAATAATGACTGACCACTGGTCAGCCATTAATTCATCAGTGACCAGTGGCAGTACATCCATTCATCAGTGACCAGTGGCAGTACATCCATTCATCAGTGACCAGTGGCAGTACATCCATTCATCAGTGACCAGTGGCAGTACATCCATTCATCAGTGACCAGTGGCAGTACTGGCATTCTTGGCAGCAGCACTGATTGGGGAATCATTGCTGGGTTGGCTGAGAGCTCTGCTGAAGTGCTCATCCACCAATGAGCTGATATCTCCCTAGAAATATGTGAAGAGGACACTTCTGGAGGCCTCTCCTTCTCTGGGCTGCAGTCCTCTTCTTTAATATTGGCTGGGGTATGGCTGGAGAAGGAGCTGGCACTGCTACCATTGCTGTTGCTGCAAAATTAAAGTGGGCCGGTCTGGATGAAGTCCAGGGCCAAATTTTTGTCCCAGTCCAGCCCTGCTCCCACCCCAACCCTAACTCCCAACCCTAACTCCCAACCCTAACTCCCAACCCTAACTCCCAACCCTAACTCCCAACCCTAACTCCCAACCCTAACTCCCAACCCTAACTCCCAACCCTAACTCCCAACCCTAACCCTTATGCTCACCCTAACTCTTCTCTCTCTCGGCAGTGCTAAACTTCTTCCTGGACAGCAGCTGTGGCTTCCCGAGGGACCGCCTGGTGGTCAGCAAGGACCGGCGGGCAGTGCGCAGCGTCCCGGGGGTCCCCATGCTGTTTGCCGCCGAGCGCCTGATGACCAGCTGCCACGTCTCCATGGAGTTGGTGCTCGGGGGATGTTGCCATCACTCAGGGCCGCTACTACTGGGAGTGCACGGTGGACCCCAGCTCCTACGTGGTGAAGGTGGGCGTCGGCCAGGAGAGCAAACTGCAGGAGTTATTCCAGATGCCACAAGATGTGGTGAGCCCGAGGTAAGAGCGCCAACCCCACCACCATCATAAAATTCCACCTTTCCACCCATCAACAGGGGCTCCCACCATCCCTGTGCTGAGTTCCTGGGTCTGTACACCCGCTGTGCCCATTATAAGGGGTTCCCACTATCCCTGTGCTGAGTTCCCGGGTCTGTACACCCGCTGTGCCCATTATGAGGGGTTCCCACCATCCCTGTGCTGAGTTCCCCGGGTCTGTACACCCGCTGTGCCCATTATGAGGGGTTCTCACCATCCCTGTGCTGAGTTCCCGGGTCTGTACACCCGCTGTGCCCATTATGAGGGGTTCCCACCATCCTGTGCTGAGTTCCCGGGTCTGTACACAAGCTGTGCCCATTATGAGGGGTTCCCACCATCCCTGTGCTGAGTTCCCAGGTCTGTACACCCGCTGTGCCCATTATGAGGGGTTCTCACCATCCCTGTGCTGAGTTCCCGGGTCTGTACACAAGCTGTGCCCATTATGAGGGGTTCCCACCATCCCTGTGCTGAGTTCCCGGGTCTGTACACCCGCTGTGCCCATTATGAGGGGTTCCCACCATCCCTGTGCTGAGTTCCCAGGTCTGTACACCCGCTGTACCCATTATGAGGGGTTCTCACCATCCCTGTGCTGAGTTCCCGGGTCTGTACACCCGCTGTGCCCATTATGAGGAGTTCTCACCATCCCTGTGCTGAGTTCCCAGGTCTGTACACCCGCTGTGCCCATTATGAGGGGTTCCCACCATCCCTGTGCTGAGTTCCCGGGTCTGTACACCCGCTGTGCCCATTATGAGGGGTTCCCACCATCCCTGTGCTGAGTTCCCGGGTCTGTACACCCGCTGTGCCCATTATGAGGGGTTCTCACCATCCCTGTGCGACTTAGTATTTGGTGGAGAAACCCTTGTTGGCGATCACAGAGGTCAGACGTTTCTTGTAGGTGGTGATCAGTTTCCACACATCTCAGGAGGGATTTTCTCTTCTTTACAGATCTTCTCTAAATCCTGAAGGTCTCTTGGCAACTCGAAGTTTCAGCTCCTCCATACATTTTCTATAGGATTAAGGTCTGGAGACTGGATAGGCCACTCCATGACCTTCATGTGCTTCTTCTGGAGCCCCTCCTTTGTTGCCTTGGCGATATGTTTTGGGTCCTTGTCATGCTGGAAGACCCATCCATGACCCATCTTCAGTGTTCTGGATGAGGGAAGAAGGTTCTCCTCCAAGATCTTACAATACATGGCCCCGTCCATTGGCCCCTCAATGCGGCAAAGTCGGCCTGAACCTTTATCAGAGAAACAGCCCCAAATCATCATGTTTCCACCTCCGTGTGACTGTAGGGATGATGATGTGACTGTAGGGATGGTGTGTGACTGTAGGGATGATGTTCTTAGGGTCATAGTCACCATTTTTCTTCCTCCAAACACGGCGAGTCGAGTAAATACCAAAGATCTGAATTTTGGTCTCATCTGACCACAGAATTTCCCCCCCAATCCTTCTCTGAATCATTTAGATGTTCATTGCATGACTGTACATTTGTCTTCCTGAGGCCGACTTTGCCCCATTGAGGGTCCAATGGGCAGGGCCATGTATTGTAAGATCTTGGAGGAGAACCTTCTTCCCTCATCCAGAACACTGAAGATGGGTCATGGATGGGTCTTCCAGCATGACAATGACCCAACACATATCACCAAGGCAACAAAGGAGGGGCTCCAGAAGAAGCACATGAAGGTCATGGAGTGGCCTATCCAGTCTCCAGACCTTAATCCTATAGAAAATGTATGGAGGAGCTGAAACTTCGAGTGGCCAAGAGACCTTCAGGATTTAGAGAAGATCTGTAAAGAAGAGAAAATCCCTCCTGAGATGTGTGGAAACTGATCACCACCTACAAGAAACGTCTGACCTCTGTGATCACCAACAAGGGTTTCTCCACCAACTACTAAGGGGATCAAATACTTATTTTACTCACTGTGTATGATATATTGATTAGTATAGATGATATATTAATCGGGGTAAATGATATATTGATCGGTATAGGTGATATATTGATAGGTAAGAGTGATATATTGATTATATTGATAGGTATACATGATAATTCTATATCGGGTTAAATAATATATTAATTGGTATAATGATATATTGATTGGAATAGATGATATATTGATAGGTATAGATGATATTCATAGGTATACATGATATATTGATTAGTATAGATTATATCAATAGGTATAGATAATATATTGATAAGAAAAGATGATATATTGATTGGTATAGATGATATATTGATGGATAAAGATGATATATTGATTATTATAGATGATATTGATAAGAAAAGATGATATATTGATGGGTGAAGATGATATAATTGGTATAGATGATATATTGACGGGTAAAGATGATATAATTGGAATAGATGATATATTGATCAGGTAAATGATATATTGATTGGTATAGATGATATATTGATCAGGTAAATGATATATTGATTGGTATAGATGATATATTGATCAGGTAAATGATATATTGATTGGTATAGATGATATATTGATCAGGTAAATGATATATTGATTGGTATGGATGATATATTGATGGGTAAAGATGATATATTGATTATTATAGATGATATTGATAAGAAAAGATGATATATTGATCAGGTAAATGATATATTGATCGGTGTGTCATGGTGTATGGGAAGATGATATATTGATCAGTGTGTCATGGTGTATGGGAAGATGATTATTATTATACATGATTTATGTAGCGCTGATAGTTTGAATATTATCTTCTTCTTTTCTCTCCCCGGCAGCCGCTATGACCCGGACAGCGGACACGACTCGGGAGCAGAAGACGCCACAATGGACGTGTCTCCATCCTTCTGTTTCCTGACGATCGGCATGGGCAAGATTCTGCAGCCACACGGCTCTCCGCCCACCTCCCGGGACCCCACCGGATGTACCATGCCCCTCCCCCCACGCCTGGGCGTCTGCCTCGACTACGAGAAGGGCCGCGTGGGTTTCTTCGACGCCGTGTCCCACCGCGGCCTGTGGGAGGGCAGCGTGGACTGTTCGGGCCCCGTGTGTCCGGCGTTCTGCTTCATCGGCGGCGGGGCCCTCCAGCTGCAGGAACTGGTCACCATCAAACACGAGCGCAAGGTGACGATAAGCGGCTTCAGCAAAGCGGAGTGACCCCCATTGACTAGCATAGAGGGAGAGGCCGAGTCACTGAGTGCCCTCTGGGGGGGCAAACCTGCAGCCCTTTGTGCCCATTCAACCTAGCACAAGAAATGGCCGCCAGGGCGCCCGACCGCCAACACCCACCAGGGGCGCGCTCTGCGGTTCAAGATCGGAACGAAGCCAAGACAGATGGACTAGGAAGGGTTCGATGTGCCACACATTGCATCATGGGAACGCGTTCATTCACCGTCTTCGTCTGACCGCCCTTCTGTCCCCCCCCTCAATCTGGGCTGGACCCACTGTGACCCCCCCCGACCCCCAGTAACATGGTTACACCCCTCCCCCATCCCCAGCGCAGTCCTTCATCGCCAATGATTTTTACGCACTTTTTATTTGAGAGAAAACTTTTTGTAGGGAACGTCTTCCCTTTTCTATGTGTATGTGACCTGCACAGGATGAACATGACACACGCATGCGCACACACACTCACACACACACGCATGCAGACCGCGAGCCCCGCCGGTGCCCCCCCCCCCCTCGGCCGCTCCTCAGTGCTATGCATGTTCCTGTGTACAGATGGGAATAGCCAATCACGCATCTCTGCCTTCATCCTTCATCCCGCCCTCTCAATCCACCACTAAGAGGAGCACGCTGACATCCCCTGAGGGCACGAGGGGCAGAGATCCTCGGGGGCGGGGCTCCCTGACATTCATCACCAGTTATACACACACAAGTAATAGGTAGTACATTGCAGATGGTGACGGCTCTGTGTAGTAGGCGGACAGATGACAATAAAGAGGAATGTGGAGGATCTGCACCTGATTGGTTGGGGTTTTTTTGTCTGGAGGTAGGAGGGGCTTCCTCATCCCAGAGCTTCTCTGTTTATGGGGGGAAGGGAGTAAAGTTATTATAATTTATCCTCATTACAGGGGGGGGGGATAACGATCGTCTCCCCTGTAGATGGTGTAAGTTTTGCCCCCTTACATAGAAATGAAGGGTCTATAATTTTTATCAGAGGTGTATTTTATATGATAGAGACAGAATATCAACCAAAAATCCAGAAAAATCTCACAATACAAATGTTATAAATGGAGTAAAATAAGTATTTGATCCCCTTAGTAGTTGGTGGAGAAACCCTTGTTGGTGATCACAGAGGTCAGACGTTTCTTGTAGGTGGTGATCAGTTTCCACACATCTCAGGAGGGATTTTCTCTTCTTTACAGATCTTCTCTAAATCCTGAAGGTCTCTTGGCCACTCGAAGTTTCATCTCCTCCATACATTTCCTATAGGATTAAGGTCTGGAGACTGGATAGGCCACTCTATGACCTTCATGTTCTTCTTCTGGAGCCCCTCCTTTGTTGCCTTGGTGATATGTTTTGGGTCATTGTCATGCTGGAAGACCCATCCATGACCCATCTTCAGTGTTCTGGATGAGGGAAGAAGGTTCTCCTCCAAGATCTTACAATACATGGCCCCGCCCATTGGCCCCTCAATGCGGCAAAGTCGGCCTGAACCTTTATCAGAGAAACACCCCAAATCATCATGTTTCCACCTCCGTGTGTGACTGTAGGGATGGTGTGTGACTGTAGGGATGATGTGTGACTGTAGGGATGATGAGTGACTGTAGGGATGATGATGTGACTGTAGGGATGATGATGTGACTGTAGGGATGATGTGTGACTGTAGGGATGATGTGTGACTGTAGGGATGATGTGTGACTGTAGGGATGATGTGTGACTGTAGGGATGATGTGTGACTGTAGGGATGATGTGTGACTGTAGGGATGATGTGACTGTAGGGATGATGTGTGACTGTAGGGATGATGTGACTGTAGGGATGATGTGACTGTAGGGATGATGTGTGACTGTAGGGATGATGTGACTGTAGGGATGATGTGTGACTGTAGGGATGATGTGTGACTGTAGGGATGATGTGACTGTAGGGATGGTGTGTGACTGTAGGGATGGTGTGACTGTAGGGATGATGTGTGACTGTAGGGATGATGTGTGACTGTAGGGATGGGGTGTGACTGTAGGGATGGTGTGTGACTGTAGGGATGATGTGACTGTAGGGATGATGTGTGACTGTAGGGATGATGTGTGACTGTAGGGATGATGTGACTGTAGGGATGATGTGTGACTGTAGGGATGATGTGTGACTGTAGGGATGATGTGTGACTGTAGGGATGATGTGTGACTGTAGGGATGATGAGTGACTGTAGGGATGATGAGTGACTGTAGGGATGATGAGTGACTGTAGGGATGATGTGTGACTGTAGGGATGGGGTGTGACTGTAGGGATGATGTGACTGTAGGGATGATGATGTGACTGTAGGGATGATGTGACTGTAGGGATGGTGTGTGACTGTAGGGATGATGTGTGACTGTAGGGATGGCGTGTGACTGTAGGGATGGTGTGTGACTGTAGGGATGATGTGACTGTAGGGATGACGTGTGACTGTAGGGATGATGTGACTGTAGGGATGATGTGTGACTGTAGGGATGGTGTGTGACTGTAGGGATGATGTGTGACTGTAGGGATGGGGTGTGACTGTAGGGATGATGTGTGACTGTAGGGATGGGGTGTGACTGTAGGGATGATGTGTGACTGTAGGGATGGTGTGTGACTGTAGGGATGATGTGTGACTGTAGGGATGGGGTGTGACTGTAGGGATGATGTGTGACTGTAGGGATGGTGTGTGACTGTAGGGATGAGGTGTGACTGTAGGGATGGGGTGTGACTGTAGGGATGGGGTGTGACTGTAGGGATGATGTGTGACTGTAGGGATGGGGTGTGACTGTAGGGATGATATGTGACTGTAGGGATGATGTGACTGTAGGGATGATGTGTGACTGTAGGGATGGTGTGTGACTGTAGGGATGATGTGTGACTGTAGGGATGGTGTGACTGTAGGGATGAGGTGTGACTGTAGGGATGATGTGTGACTGTAGGGATGATGTGTGACTGTAGGGATGATGTGTGACTGTAGGGATGATGTGTGACTGTAGGGATGATGTGTGACTGTAGGGATGATGTGTGACTGTAGGGATGGTGTGACTGTAGGGATGATGTGTGACTGTAGGGATGATGTGTGACTGTAGGGATGATGTGTGACTGTAGGGATGATGTGTGACTGTAGGGATGGGGTGTGACTGTAGGGATGAGGTGTGACTGTAGGGATGATGTGACTGTAGGGATGATGTTCTTAGGGTCATAGTCACCATTTTTCTTCCTCCAAACACGGCGAGTCGAGTTAATGCCAAAGAGCTGAATTTTGGTCTCCTCTGATCACAGAACTTTTTCCCCCAATCCTTCTCTGAATCATTTAGATGTTCATTGGGAGACTTCAAACTTCAGGCCCTTCTGAAGTCTCCCAATGAACATCTAATGATTCAGAGAAGGATTGGGGGAGAAAGTTCTGTGATCAGAGGAGACCAAAATTCAGCTCTTTGGCATTAACTCGACTCGCCGTGTTTGGAGGAAGAAAAATGGTGACTATGACCCTAAGAACACCATCCCTACAGTCACACATCATCCCTACAGTCACACCATCCCTACAGTCACATCATCCCTACAGTCACATCATCCCTACAGTCACACATCATCCCTACAGTCACACATCATCCCTACAGTCACACATCATCCCTACAGTCACACATCATCCCTACAGTCACATCATCCCTACAGTCACACATCATCCCTACAGTCACACATCATCCCTACAGTCACACATCATCCCTACAGTCACACATCATCCCTACAGTCACACATCATCCCTACAGTCACACACCATCCCTACAGTCACATCATCCCTACAGTCACACATCATCCCTACAGTCACACCTCATCCCTACAGTCACACACCATCCCTACAGTCACACACCATCCCTACAGTCACACACCATCCCTACAGTCACATCATCCCTACAGTCACACATCATCCCTACAGTCACACATCATCCCTACAGTCACACATCATCCCTACAGTCACACATCATCCCTACAGTCACACCTCATCCCTACAGTCACACACCATCCCTACAGTCACACACCATCCCTACAGTCACACACCATCCCTACAGTCACATCATCCCTACAGTCACACACCATCCCTACAGTCACATCATCCCTACAGTCACATCATCCCTACAGTCACATCATCATCCCTACAGTCACATCATCATCCCTACAGTCACACATCATCCCTACAGTCACACATCATCCCTACAGTCACACATCATCCCTACAGTCACACATCATCCCTACAGTCACACATCATCCCTACAGTCACACACACCATCCCTACAGTCACATCATCCCTACAGTCACACACCATCCCTACAGTCACATCATCCCTACAGTCACATCATCCCTACAGTCACACATCATCCCTACAGTCACACATCATCCCTACAGTCACACATCATCCCTACAGTCACACATCATCCCTACAGTCACACACCATCCCTACAGTCACATCATCCCTACAGTCACACATCATCCCTACAGTCACACACCATCCCTACAGTCACACACCATCCCTACAGTCACACCCCATCCCTACAGTCACATTATCCCTACAGTCACACCTCATCCCTACAGTCACATCATCCCTACAGTCACATCATCATCCCTACAGTCACATCATCATCCCTACAGTCACACATCATCCCTACAGTCACATCATCATCCCTACAGTCACACATCATCCCTACAGTCACATCATCCCTACAGTCACATCATCCCTACAGTCACACGCCATCCCTACAGTCACATCATCCCTACAGTCACATCATCCCTACAGTCACATCATCATCCCTACAGTCACACATCATCCCTACAGTCACATCATCCCTACAGTCACACACCATCCCTACAGTCACATCATCATCCCTACAGTCACATCATCCCTACAGTCACATCATCCCTACAGTCACACATCATCCCTACAGTCACACATCATCCCTACAGTCACACATCATCCCTACAGTCACACATCATCCCTACAGTCACATCATCCCTACAGTCACACATCATCCCTACAGTCACACACCATCCCTACAGTCACACACCATCCCTACAGTCACACACCATCCCTACAGTCACACATCATCCCTACAGTCACATCATCCCTACAGTCACACATCATCCCTACAGTCACATCATCCCTACAGTCACATCATCATCCCTACAGTCACATCATCATCCCTACAGTCACACCATCCCTACAGTCACACATCATCCCTACAGTCACATCATCCCTACAGTCACACATCATCCCTACAGTCACATCATCCCTACAGTCACACATCATCCCTACAGTCACACATCATCCCTACAGTCACACCCCATCCCTACAGTCACATCATCCCTACAGTCACACCCCATCCCTACAGTCACATCATCCCTACAGTCACATCATCCCTACAGTCACACATCATCCCTACAGTCACACATCATCCCTACAGTCACATCATCCCTACAGTCACATCATCCCTACAGTCACATCATCCCTACAGTCACATCATCCCTACAGTCACACATCATCCCTACAGTCACATCATCCCTACAGTCACACACCACCCCTACAGTCACACATCATCCCTACAGTCACATCATCCCTACAGTCACACCCCATCCCTACAGTCACACACCATCCCTACAGTCACACCCCATCCCTACAGTCACATCATCCCTACAGTCACATCATCCCTACAGTCACACATCATCCCTACAGTCACATCATCCCTACAGTCACACATCATCCCTACAGTCACATCATCCCTACAGTCACACATCATCCCTACAGTCACACATCATCCCTACAGTCACACATCATCCCTACAGTCACATCATCCCTACAGTCACACATCATCCCTACAGTCACACATCATCCCTACAGTCACACATCATCCCTACAGTCACACACCATCCCTACAGTCACATCATCCCTACAGTCACACATCATCCCTACAGTCACACCTCATCCCTACAGTCACACACCATCCCTACAGTCACACACCATCCCTACAGTCACACACCATCCCTACAGTCACATCATCCCTACAGTCACACATCATCCCTACAGTCACACATCATCCCTACAGTCACACATCATCCCTACAGTCACACCTCATCCCTACAGTCACACACCATCCCTACAGTCACACACCATCCCTACAGTCACACACCATCCCTACAGTCACATCATCCCTACAGTCACACACCATCCCTACAGTCACATCATCCCTACAGTCACATCATCCCTACAGTCACATCATCATCCCTACAGTCACATCATCATCCCTACAGTCACACATCATCCCTACAGTCACACATCATCCCTACAGTCACACATCATCCCTACAGTCACACATCATCCCTACAGTCACACATCATCCCTACAGTCACACACACCATCCCTACAGTCACATCATCCCTACAGTCACACATCATCCCTACAGTCACATCATCCCTACAGTCACATCATCCCTACAGTCACACATCATCCCTACAGTCACACATCATCCCTACAGTCACACATCATCCCTACAGTCACACATCATCCCTACAGTCACACACCATCCCTACAGTCACATCATCCCTACAGTCACACATCATCCCTACAGTCACACACCATCCCTACAGTCACACACCATCCCTACAGTCACACCCCATCCCTACAGTCACATTATCCCTACAGTCACACCTCATCCCTACAGTCACATCATCCCTACAGTCACATCATCATCCCTACAGTCACATCATCATCCCTACAGTCACACATCATCCCTACAGTCACATCATCATCCCTACAGTCACACATCATCCCTACAGTCACATCATCCCTACAGTCACATCATCCCTACAGTCACACGCCATCCCTACAGTCACATCATCCCTACAGTCACATCATCCCTACAGTCACATCATCATCCCTACAGTCACACATCATCCCTACAGTCACATCATCCCTACAGTCACACACCATCCCTACAGTCACATCATCATCCCTACAGTCACATCATCCCTACAGTCACATCATCCCTACAGTCACACATCATCCCTACAGTCACACATCATCCCTACAGTCACACACCATCCCTACAGTCACATCATCCCTACAGTCACACATCATCCCTACAGTCACATCATCCCTACAGTCACACATCATCCCTACAGTCACACATCATCCCTACAGTCACACCCCATCCCTACAGTCACATCATCCCTACAGTCACACCCCATCCCTACAGTCACATCATCCCTACAGTCACACCCCATCCCTACAGTCACATCATCCCTACAGTCACACATCATCCCTACAGTCACACACCATCCCTACAGTCACACCCCATCCCTACAGTCACATCATCCCTACAGTCACACCCCATCCCTACAGTCACATCATCCCTACAGTCACACATCATCCCTACAGTCACACCCCATCCCTACAGTCACACACCATCCCTACAGTCACACACCATCCCTACAGTCACACATCATCCCTACAGTCACATCATCCCTACAGTCACACATCATCCCTACAGTCACATCATCCCTACAGTCACATCATCATCCCTACAGTCACATCATCATCCCTACAGTCACACCATCCCTACAGTCACACATCATCCCTACAGTCACATCATCCCTACAGTCACACATCATCCCTACAGTCACATCATCCCTACAGTCACACATCATCCCTACAGTCACACATCATCCCTACAGTCACACCCCATCCCTACAGTCACATCATCCCTACAGTCACACCCCATCCCTACAGTCACATCATCCCTACAGTCACATCATCCCTACAGTCACACATCATCCCTACAGTCACACATCATCCCTACAGTCACATCATCCCTACAGTCACATCATCCCTACAGTCACATCATCCCTATAGTCACATCATCCCTACAGTCACACATCATCCCTACAGTCACATCATCCCTACAGTCACACACCACCCCTACAGTCACACATCATCCCTACAGTCACATCATCCCTACAGTCACACCCCATCCCTACAGTCACACACCATCCCTACAGTCACACCCCATCCCTACAGTCACATCATCCCTACAGTCACATCATCCCTACAGTCACATCATCCCTACAGTCACACATCATCCCTACAGTCACATCATCCCTACAGTCACACATCATCCCTACAGTCACACATCATCCCTACAGTCACACATCATCCCTACAGTCACATCATCCCTACAGTCACACATCATCCCTACAGTCACACATCATCCCTACAGTCACACATCATCCCTACAGTCACACACCATCCCTACAGTCACATCATCCCTACAGTCACATCATCCCTACAGTCACACATCATCCCTATAGTCACATCATCCCTACAGTCACACATCATCCCTACAGTCACACATCATCCCTACAGTCACATCATCCCTACAGTCACATCATCCCTACAGTCACACACCATCTCTACAGTCACACCATCCCTACAGTCACATCATCCCTACAGTCACACATCATCCCTACAGTCACATCATCATCCCTACAGTCACACATCATCTCTACAGTCACATCATCCCTACAGTCACACATCATCCCTACAGTCACATCATCTCTACAGTCACACATCATCCCTACAGTCACATCATCCCTACAGTCACACATCATCCCTACAGTCACACCTCATCCCTACAGTCACACACCATCCCTACAGTCACACACCATCCCTACAGTCACACCATCCCTACAGTCACATCATCCCTACAGTCACACACCATCCCTACAGTCACACACCATCCCTACAGTCACACACCATCCCTACAGTCACACACCATCCCTACAGTCACATCATCCCTACAGTCACATCATCCCTACAGTCACACATCATCCCTACAGTCACACATCATCCCTACAGTCACACATCATCCCTACAGTCACACACCATCCCTACAGTCACACATCATCCCTACAGTCACACACCATCCCTACAGTCACACACCATCCCTACAGTCACACACCATCCCTACAGTCACACACCATCCCTACAGTCACATCATCCCTACAGTCACACACCATCCCTACAGTCACACACCATCCCTACAGTCACACACCATCCCTACAGTCACACACCATCCCTACAGTCACACACCATCCCTACAGTCACACACCATCCCTACAGTCACACACCATCCCTACAGTCACACACCATCCCTACAGTCACACACCATCCCTACAGTCACACACCATCCCTACAGTCACACATCATCCCTACAGTCACACATCATCCCTACAGTCACACATCATCCCTACAGTCACACCCCATCCCTACAGTCACACATCATCCCTACAGTCACATCATCCCTACAGTCACACATCATCCCTACAGTCACACACCATCCCTACAGTCACACACCATCCCTACAGTCACATCATCCCTACAGTCACACATCATCCCTACAGTCACACCATCATCCCTACAGTCACATCATCCCTACAGTCACACCCCATCCCTACAGTCACATCATCCCTACAGTCACACCCCATCCCTACAGTCACACATCATCCCTACAGTCACATCATCCCTACAGTCACACATCATCCCTACAGTCACACACCATCCCTACAGTCACACACCATCCCTACAGTCACACACCATCCCTACAGTCACATCATCCCTACAGTCACATCATCCCTACAGTCACACACCATCCCTACAGTCACACACCATCCCTACAGTCACACACCATCCCTACAGTCACACATCATCCCTACAGTCACACACCATCCCTACAGTCACACTCCATCCCTACAGTCACACACCATCCCTACAGTCACACACCATCCCTACAGTCACACACCATCCCTACAGTCACACATCATCCCTACAGTCACACACCATCCCTACAGTCACACCCCATCCCTACAGTCACACAACCATCCCTACAGTCACACATCATCCCTACAGTCACACACCATCCCTACAGTCACACCATCCCTACAGTCACACACCATCCCTACAGTCACATCATCATCCCTACAGTCACACGGAGGTGGAAACATGATGATTTGGGGTGTTTCTCTGATAAAGGTTCAGGCCGACTTTGCCCCATTGAGGGTCCAATGGGCGGGGCCATGTATTGTAAGATCTTGGAGGAGAACCTTCTTCCCTCATCCAGAACACTGAAGATGGGTCATGGATGGGTCTTCCAGCATGACAATGACCCAAAACATATCACCAAGGCAACAAAGGAGGGGCTCAAGAAGAAGCACATGAAGGTCATGGAGTGGCCTATCCAGTCTCCAGACCTTAATCCTATAGAAAATGTATGGAGGAGCTGAAACTTCGAGTGGCCAAGAGACCTTCAGGATTTAGAGAAGATCTGTAAAGAAGAGAAAATCCCTCCTGAGATGTGTGGAAACTGATCACCACCTACAAGAAACGTCTGACCTCTGTGATCACCAACAAGGGTTTCCCCACCAACTACTAAGGGGAGCAAATACTTATTTTACTCCATTTATAACATTTGTATTGTGTGATTTTTCTGGATTTTTGGTTGATATTCTGTCTCTATCATATAAAATACACCTATGATAAAAATTATAGACCCTTCATTTCTATGTAAGGGGGCAAAACTTACACCATCTGCAGGGGAGACGATCGTTATCCCCCCCCCCCCCCCCCCACCTCTATATACTGAATGCTGGGACATAAAAATCTATTCACCGCTCTGTCCACCAGAGGGCAGCAAATACTAAATAATGAATAATAGGGAAAGAAATGGTGTCATTGCTGAGCTCTCACCGCCTTCCAACCATGGAGCAAGCATGCGGCCAGTGAAGTCACAACTCCTAATCCTTCCTCCTCCTTCTACAAACTTACAATGTACAGTCTGATCACTGGGGGAGGGGAGACTGAGGAAATGCTTACTCCTCCTTCTACAAAGTTACAATGTACAGTCTGATCACTGGGGGGAGGGGAGACTGAGGAAATGCTCAGCCTAGGCACAGTCACTGACTGCAGCTGAAGAATGTCTTTTTAATGATAAACATTTCTGATTATTGATCCGGTTGCTGTATATTGGGACAGGTCGGGGGGTTTATTCCTGAAGACGTGAGAAGTCACTGACCGCTCCTATATCCAGCAATCCATAAAAAAGGATTTTCGGCACATCAGAGTTTACTTTGTAACTTTTATTGATTGTTTCCTGTTTGATCGGCGTCACTCCTCCTATGATGTCATCGATTTACCTTTATACCTCCTCCCCTCCCTAACCGTGCCATAAAAACCACCCCAATCCCTGATTACCCAACTATACTCTCATTGTATTAACACCCTGACCCCAGGAGCTTACAGTCTAGAGGTATAATGAGACCCTGACCCCAGGAGCTTACAGTCTAGAGGTATAATGAGACCCTGACCCCAGGAGCTTACAGTCTAGAGGTATAATGAGACCCTGACCCCAGGAGCTTACAGTCTAGGGGTATAATGAGATCCTGACCCCAGGAGCTTACAGTCTAGAGGTATAATGAGATCCTGACCCCAGGAGCTTACAGTCTAGAGGTATAATGAGACCCTGACCCCAGGAGCTTACAGTCTAGAGGTATAATGAGACCCTGACCCCAGGAGCTTACAGTCTAGGGGTATAATGAGATCCTGACCCCAGGAGCTTACAGTCTAGAGGTATAATGAGACCCTGACCCCAGGAGCTTACAGTCTAGAGGTATAATGAGATCCTGACCCCAGGAGCTTACAGTCTAGAGGTATAATGAGACCCTGACCCCAGGAGCTTACAGTCTAGAGGTATAATGAGACCCTGACCCCAGGAGCTTACAGTCTAGGGGGATAATGAGATCCTGACCCCAGGAGCTTACAGTCTAGAGGTATAATGAGATCCTGACCCCAGGAGCTTACAGTCTAGAGATATAATGAGACCCTGACCCCAGGAGCTTACAGTCTAGAGGTATAATGAGATCCTGACCCCAGGAGCTTACAGTCTAGAGGTATAATGAGATCCTGACCCCAGGAGCTTACAGTCTAGAGGTATAATGAGACTCTGATCCCAGGAGCTTACAGTCTATAGGTATAATGAGATCCTGACCCCAGGAGCTTACAGTCTAGAGGTATAATGAGACCCTGACCCCAGGAGCTTACAGTCTAGAGGTATAATGAGATCCTGACCCCAGGAGCTTACATTCTAGAGGTATAATGAGACCTTGTCCCCAGGAGCTTACAGTCTAGAGGTATAATGAGACCCTGACCCCAGGAGCTTACAGTCTAGGGGTATAATGAGACCTTGTCCCCAGGAGCTTACAGTCTAGAGGTATAATGAGACCCTGATCCCAGGAGCTTACAGTCTAGAGGTATAATGAGATCCTGACCCCAGGAGCTTACAGTCTAGAGGTGTAATGAGACCCTGACCCCAGGAGCTTACAGTCTAGAGGTATAATGAGATCCTGACCCCAGGAGCTTACAGTCTAGAGGTATAATGAGATCCTGACCCCAGGAGCTTACAGTCTAGAGGTATGATGAGACCCTGACCCCAGGAGCTTACAGTCTAGGGGTATAATGAGATCCTGACCCCAGGAGCTTACAGTCTAGGGGTATAATGAGACCCTGTCCCCAGGAGCTTACAGTCTAGAGGTATAATGAGACCCTGATCCCAGGAGCTTACAGTCTAGGGGTATAATGAGACCCTGTCCCCAGGAGCTTACAGTCTAGAGATATAATGAGACCCTGATCCCAGGAGCTTACAGTCTAGAGGTATAATGAGACCCTGACCCCAGGAGCTTACAGTCTAGAGGTATAATGAGACCCTGACCCCAGGAGCTTACAGTCTAGAGGTATAATGAGACCCTGACCCCAGGAGCTTACAGTCTAGAGGTATAATGAGACCCTGACCCCAGGAGCTTACAGTCTAGAGGTATAATGAGACCCTGACCCCAGGAGCTTACAGTCTAGAGGTATAATGAGATCCTGACCCCAGGAGCTTACAGTCTAGGGGTATAATGATACCCTGACCCCAGGAGCTTACAGTCTAGAGGTATAATGAGACCCTGACCCCAGGAGCTTACAGTCTAGAGGTATAATGAGACCCTGACCCCAGGAGCTTACAGTCTAGAGGTATAATGAGACCCTGACCCCAGGAGCTTACAGTCTAGAGGTATAATGAGACCCTGACCCCAGGAGCTTACAGTCTAGAGGTATAATGAGACCCTGACCCCAGGAGCTTACAGTCTAGAGGTATAATGAGACCCTGACCCCAGGAGCTTACAGTCTAGAGGTATAATGAGACCCTGACCCCAGGAGCTTACAGTCTAGAACTGTTACTCTGTATAGATAGAGATATAGAAGAGGTATATATGAAGAGGTGATGTAATGAAGGCCCCTCCCCTCTATATTTCGGTCTTCATGGGCGGGTACTGAACGGTCTGGATCTCCGGAATGGAAATTTCGGCATTTTGCGGGTTAATTAAACATTTTTTATAGCGGAAATAAAATTTTATATGCAAATTCATTTCTAAGTAGAGCGGAAAGTTTCTGTTTCCTGGCCGACACCCATCACATGGAGGAACGCCGTGAAATCCGATGACAAATACCGAGATCATGCAATCTATTAACCCCCGCGCTGCCACCGAGAGGACAAAGACATATCTGATGGTTCCAGAAGGAAAACGTTTCCATAAATGTTCCTTAGACTACAAGGAAACAACAAAGAAAAAATTGAAAAACACAAAATAACTGCCTGACCTGTGATCTGAAAACCGTTCCTGGGTGCGTCCGCATCCCATCACGGCTCAGATCTCCATCGATAAAATATCGACATATACTCTATGTGACTCCTCCAGATGTAATGAGGGATGGACAGAAGGTCACAGCTTTGGGAAAAAGTGGTAATTCATACAACCAGGTCACCCTGGCGGATGACGGGGGGGGGGGGGGGGGGGGTCATCTAAGGGGCGGGGTCTAAACACTAACCAGTGTTTAACAGGGTCCAGTAGAAGATATAACAGGTAGTGATCAAGGGGAAGTGTAATCAAGGAACAAGCCAAAGGTCGGCAATGAGTGGTAGTGGAGATGAGGACAAAGGAGAGAGATATCAGCTGGAGAGAGCACAATAATGACAAACAGGAAACGCAAAGGCGTGGCTTAAATAGGAAGTTCATGGAAGGAGCAAGGAGTTCAAGGTTCACCAGAAACAAGGTGCAAGGCAAGATTGTCCAAGGAGTCAGAATGCTGTCTGGTATCTCAGGTGGCTCACCAAGGACAGCCACTGCCAGAAGCAGCCGAGGGTGTGGGTTCAGATGTTGGCATTAAGGCTTTGTACCTTCTTATCTGGTGATCCTTGTAATGTCCTATCTTGAGACCATTTATTTTCCTATCTAGAGACCTTGTATCTTCCTATTCGGTGAACCTTGTAATGTCCTATATAGAGATCTCATAACTTCCTTTCTGGAGACCTTGTATCTTCCTATCTGGAGAACTTGTATCATCCTATCTGGAGACCTTTTTGTCTTTCTATCTGGAGACCTTGTATCATCCTATCCAGGGAACTTGTATCATCCTATATGGAGACCTTGTATCATCCTATCCGGAGAACTTGTATCTTCCTATCTGGAGAACTTGTATCTTCCTATCTGGAGACCTTGTATCTTCCTATCTGGAGACCTTGTATCATCCTATCCGGAGAATTTGTATCTTCCTATCTGAAAACCTTGTATCGTTCTATATGGAGACCTTATGTCTTCCTATCTGGAGACCTTGTATCTTCCTATCTGAAAACCTTGTATCGTCCTATATGGAGACCTTGTATCTTCCTATCTCGTGACCATATATCTTCCTATCTGGAGACCTTGTGTCTTCCTATCTGGAGAAATTGTATCTTCCTATCTGAAGATCTGGTATCTTCCTATCTGGAGACCTTGTATCTTTCCTATCTGGAGACCGTTTATTGTCCTATCTGGATCCTTGTATCTTCCTATCTCGTGACCATGTATCTTCCTATCTTGGGATCTTGTATCTTCCTATCTGGAGAACTTATATCTTTGTATCTGGAGACCTTGTGTCTTCCTATCTGGCAACCTTATATCTTCCTATCTGGGGAATTTGTATCGCCATATCTGGAGACCTTGTATCTTCCTATCTGGAGACCTTGTATCTTCCTATCTAGAGACCTTGTATCTTCTGACCTGGAGACCTTGTATCTTCCTATCTGGAGATCTTATATCTTGCTATCTGGAGATCTTATATCTTGCTATCTGGAGACCTTATATCTGCCTATCGGGAGACCTTGTATCTTCCTATTTGGAGACCTTTTACCGTCCTATCTGAAGACCTTGTATCTTCCTATCTGCAGATAGGAAGATACAAGGTCTCCAGTTAGGAAGATACAAGGTCTCCAGATAGAAAGACACAAGGTCTAGAGTTAGGAAGATACAAGGTCTCCAGATAGGAAGATACAAGGTCTCCGGATAGGAAGATACAAGGTCTCCGGATAGGAAGATACAAGGTCTCCGGATAGGAAGATACAAGGTCTCCGGATAGGAAGATACAAGGTCTCCAGATAGGATAAAAAAAAGGTCTCCAGATAGTAAGATACAAGGTTTCCAGGTAGGAAGAAACAAGTTCTCCAGATATGAAGATACAAGGTCTCCACTTTCCAGATAGGAAGACACAAGGCCTCGAGTTAGGAAGATACAAGGTCTCCAGATAGGAAGATACAAGTTCTCCGGATAGGAAGATTATTATTATACGAGATTTATATAGCGCCAACAGTTTACACAGCGCTTTACAATGTATAAGGGGGACAACACAATTACAGTACAATACAAAAGGTACAGGAGGACCTGGCTCGTAGAGCTTACATTCTAAAGGAAGGGGGTGGTGGTACAAAAGGTAATAGCTGCAGAGAATGATTTGATGGGGTGGCTCAGGGACAGTTGTTAGGTGGGTGTGGGATAGGCTTCCCTGAATAAATGAGTTTTCAGGGATCTCCTAAAGGTGGACAGGGTAGGGGCTGATCGGACATACTGGGGCAGGGAATTCCAGAGGATGGGAGAGGCTCTGGAGAAGTTCTGAAGGCGAGCATGGGAGGAGGTAACAAGGGGAATAGAGAGCAGGAGGTCCTGTGAGGAGCGGAAGGGGTGATTTGGGTGATATCTGTAGATGAGGTTGGTGATGTAGATGGCGGCGATGTTGTGGATGGCCTTGTATGTTGTGGTTAGCATTTTGAATTTTATACTGTGGGGGAGGGGAAGCCAGTGAAGAGATTGGCAGAGAGGGGCGGCAGTCACGGATCGATTAGTGAGGTGTATTAGTCTAGCAGCAGCATTCATAATAGACTGAAGGGGGGAGGAGCCTGCTTAACGGTAGGCCATTAAGGAGAGAGTTGCCCTAGTCAAGGTGGGAAAAAATCATGGAGTGACTAAGTTGCTTTGTGGTGTCATTAGTCAGGAAGGGTGGAATTCTGGAGATGTTGCGGAGGTTAAGGCGGCAGGATTTAGCCAGTGATTGGATATGGGGGCTGAAGGAGAGGTCAGAGTCAAGGATTACACCCAGGACTCTGGCATGTGTGGAGGGACCAATGGTTGTGCTGTTGATATTAATGGTGAAGTCACAGGAGGGGGACCGTGAAGGAGGAAATATAATAATAATAATATAATATATTGTAAGCTCAGTCTTAGAAAGATTGAGTTTGAGGAAGTGGTGTGACATCCATACCGATATGTCATTCAGCAAGTTTGAGATCCGTGAGGAGATAGTGGGGGTGAGTTGAGGAGTGGAGAGATAGATTTGGGTGTCATCGGCATAGAGGTGGTATTGAAAGCCATGGGAGGTTATCAACTGGCCCAGGGAAGAGGTATAGAGTGAGAAAAGGAGGGGCCCAAGGACGGAGCCTTGGGGTACCCCAACAGAAAGAGGAAGGGGAGCGGAGGAGATGGAGTTGTAAGTGACACTGAAAGTGCGCTGAGATAGGTAGGAGGAGAACCAGGATAATGCAGAATCACAGAGGCCAAGGGAGTGTAATTTGCTGAGGAGCAGCAGATGGTCAACTGTGTCGAAGGCAGCAGAGAGGTCTAAAAGTATGAGTATGGAGTAGTGGCCATTGGTTTTGGCAGTTATTAGGTCATTGGTGAGTTTTAGTAGGGCAGTTTCAGTAGAATGTTGTAGGCGGAAGCCAGACTGTAGGGGGTCGAGAAGGTTGTTGTCCGTGAGGTAGCGATTCATTTGGTCATGAACAAGGCGTTCGATGAGCTTGGGGGCAAACGGGAGCAGGGAGATAGGTCTTAACTTATTCAAACAGGTGGGGTCTAGTGAAGGATTTTTGAGTAGTGGGGTAACCAGTGCATGTTTGAGGGGGCAAGGAAAGGTTCTGGAGGAGAGGGAGAGGTTGAAGATGTGGGTTAGGGAGTTAAGGATAGAGTGGGAAGGTGGTCACAGTAATTGTGAGGGGACAGGGTCCAGGGGACAGGTAGTGAGGTGGGCCATGGAGAGGATTTTATCAACTTCTTCTGTGGTAACTGGGCAAAAGGAGGAGAGTATTGAGTGTGGTGTTGGACCTGATATGTTGGGTATGGGAGGAATTTGAATGCTGAATATCTCCTTGCGAATTGTGTTGATTTTGCTATTGAAGTGGTTGGCAATATGTTGAAGATACAAGTTCTCCAGATAGGATGATAAAAGGTCTCCAGATAGTAAGATACAAGGTCTCCAGATAGTAAGATACAAGGTCTCCAGGTAGGAAGAAACAAGTTCTCCAGATAGGAAGATACAAGGTCTCCACTCTCCAGATAGGAAGACACAAGGACTCGAGTTAGGAAGATACAAGGTCTCCAGATGGGAAGATACAAGGTCTCTAGATAGGAAGACACAAGGTCTCGAGTTAGGAAGATACAAGGTCTCGAGTTAGGAAGATACAAGGTCTCGAGTTAGGAAGATACAAGGTCTCGAGTTAGGAAGATACAAGGTCTCCAGATAGGAAGATACAAGTTCTCCAGATAGGAAGACACAAGGTCTCCAGATAGGAAGACACAAGGTCTCCAGATAGGAAGACACAAGGTCTCCAGATAGGAAGACACAAGGTCTCGAGTTAGGAAGATACAAGGTCTCGAGTTAGGAAGATACAAGGTCTCCAGATAGGAAGATACAAGTTCTCCAGATAGGAAGATACAAGGTCTCCAGATAGGAAGACACAAGGTCTCCAGATAGGAAGACACAAGGTCTCCAGATAGGAAGACACAAGGTCTCCAGATAGGAAGATACAAAAGTCTTGAGTTAGGAAGACACAAGGTCTCCAGATAGGAAGACACAAGGTCTCCAGATAGGAAGACACAAGGTCTCCAGATAGGAAGACACAAGGTCTCCAGATAGGAAGATACAAAGTCTTGAGTTAGGAAGATACAAGGTCTCGAGTTAGGAAGATACAAGGTCTCGAGTTAGGAAGATACAAGGTCTCCAGATAGGAAGATACAAGTTCTCCAGATAGGAAGACACAAGGTCTCCAGATAGGAAGATACAAAGTCTTGAGTTAGGAAGATACAAGGTCTCCAAATAGGAAGATACAAAGTCTCCAGATAGGAAGACACAAGGTCTCGAGTTAGGAAGACACAAGGTCTCCTTGTATCTCCCTATCTGGAGACCTTGTATCTTCTTATTTAGAGACTTTTGGTTCCAGCACCTTCCATTCACTTGGAGCACCCACCAATTATGTCAAGTACTTTGAGGAGTGCACCCATTATATGATGTGTGTAGGTATCTTGGAATATTCCAATGTAGAGAAGTCCTAGTTCCAGTAATAATTGAAGAGTGTCTAGAAGAAGAGTTCCTTGCTGCATCTCCTCTACAGTCCTAAAATTGAGAAGGTTTATCCCTGGTATTTATGGAGGTGAATCTCCTCCAGGTGGGAAGATGATTCAAAAACTCAAGATTCAGAAAATGTTCTGGACCCCGAGTCACATGTACAGAAATGGAGGAAAACATGAAAAAGCCGAGACATTTCCTCAGCACAGAAGAACAATTGGGTGACATAAACAGATGGTAAAGATGACTGTTGCCGGCAGATCCTTGAGCCGGTAATGAGGCGTGGAGCTCATAGCCGGATCTCCTGGGAACCAGAAGTCAGATTCTCCCGGTGTGCCGCCCATTTCATCCAACAGAACCAAACACATGATGGTGGCCTCCATACTGGTGGGTGGGTGGGATCAATGGTGATGAGGCTCAGCATCTGGGATGACAACCTTGATGGACTTTTTCTAATGACCTCTTTTTGGATATCAACTTTATATGAACAACGCGCTCATGTTGCGGGACTTAGGAGAGATGGGGCGTTGGGGGGATGGGTAGGGCCACCATCGGTGGTTCAGGAGCGGGGACAACCATTTAGGTGTTCTGTATTCCGTAGCTCCGGGGGGGGGGGGAGGGTGGAAAAAAGTCAATTACAGGTTTGCAGCTTCTCACGGCTCACAGAGCAAATACAGTACAAAGCAACCGCAGGTCGAGACATGAGCTGCCGACTAACCCCTTATCTGCTGCACTGATGTCCTCTGGAGCGCCCCTCCTTGTAGGACAAACACTCATAATACTGTCCTCTGGAGCACCCCTCCTTGTAGGCCCAACACTCATAATACCGTCCTCTGGAGCACCCCTCCTTGTAGGACAAACACTCATAATACTGTCCTCTGGAGCACCCTTCCTTGTAGGCCCAACACTCATAATACCGTCCTCTGGAGCGCCCCGCCTTGTAGCCCCAACACTCATAATACCGTCCTCTGGAGCACCCCTCCTTGTAGGCCCAACACTCATAATACTGTCCTCTGGAGCGCCCCTCCTTGTAGGCCCAACACTCATAATACCGTCCTCTGGAGCACCCCTCCTTGTAGGACAAACACTCATAATACTGTCCTCTGGAGCACCCTTCCTTGTAGGCCCAACACTCATAATACCGTCCTCTGGAGCGCCCCTCCTTGTAGGACAAACACTCATAATACTGTCCTCTGGAGCACCCTTCCTTGTAGGCCCAACACTCATAATACCGTCCTCTGGAGCGCCCCTCCTTGTAGGACAAACACTCATAATACTGTCCTCTGGAGCGCCCCGCCTTGTAGCCCCAACACTCATAATACCGTCCTCTGGAGCACCCCTCCTTGTAGGCCCAACACTCATAATACCGTCCTCTGGAGCACCCCTCCTTGTAGGCCCAACACTCATAATACCGTCCTCTGGAGCACCCCTCCTTGTAGGCCCAACACTCATAATACCGTCCTCTGGAGCACCCCTCCTTGTAGGCCCAACACTCATAATACCGTCCTCTGGAGCACCCCTCCTTGTAGGTCCAACACTCATAATACCGTCCTCCGGAGCGCCCCTCCTTGTGTGCCCAACACTGATAATACCGTCCTCTGGAGCGCCCCTCCTTGTAGGCCCAACACTGATAATACCGTCCTCTGGAGCGCCCCTCCTTGTAGGCCCAACACTGAAATACTGTCCTCTGGAGCGCCCCTCCTTGTGTGCCCAACACTGATAATACCGTCCTCTGGAGCGCCCCTCTTTGTAGGCCCAACACTGATAATACCGTCCTCTGGAGCGCCCCTCCTTGCAGGCCCAACACTGATAATACCGTCCTCTGGAGCGCCCCTCCTTGTGTGCCCAACACTGATAATACCATCCTCTGGAGCACCCCTCCTTGTAGGCCCAACACTGATAATACCGTCCTATTGAGCATCCCTCCTTATAGGCCCAGCACTGATAATACTGTCCTCTGGAGCGCCCCTCCTTATAGGCCCAACACTGATAATACCGTCTTGTGGAGCGCTCCTCCTTGTAGGCCCAACACTGATAATACCGTCCTCTGGAGCGCCCCTCCTTGTAGGCCCAACACTGAAATACTGTCCTCTGGAGCACCCCTCCTTGTAGGCCCAACACTGAAATACTGTCCTCTGGAGCACCCCTCCTTGTAGGCCCAACACTGATAATACCGTCTTGTGGAGCGCCCCTCCTTGTAGGCCCCACACTGATAATACTGTCCTGTGGAGCACCCCTCCTTGTAGGCCCAACACTGATAATACCGTCTTGTGGAGCGCCCCTCCTTGTAGGCCCCACACTGATAATACTGTCCTGTGGAGCACCCCTTGTTATAGGCCCATCACTGATAATACTGTCCTGTGGAGCGCCCCTCCTTGTAGCCCAGCACTGATAATACCGTCCTCTGGAGCGCCCCTCCTTGTAATCCCACACTGATAATACCGTCCTGTGGAGCGCCCCTCCTTGTAGACCCCACACTGATAATACCGTCCTCTGGAGCAGACAGGGCTGAACCTACATGGAGGGGGCGCTCCAGAGGTCGGAGGTTATCTGGGGTGGCGTGATATCAGTGCGGAGCGCACACACTGAGCTGACTTATCACACAGATATTCCTGGTATTTGGTGCTGGGCCAGCTGCTAAGGTGAGGCGGGGGAGGTGTTGGGCTCAGCGATGCCAGTATTTGTATGTAAATATTAGTGATGGGCAAACAAGAAGGGGCGCTCCATAGGGCAGTATTATCAGTGCTGGGACAATAAGAAGGGGCGCTCTACAGGACAGTATTATCAGTGCTGGGACTACAAGGAGGGGCGCTCCATAGGGCAGTATTATCAGTGCTGGGACAATAAGGGGCGCTCTACAGGACAGTATTATCAGTGCTGGGACTATAAGAAGGGGCGCTCCATAGGGCAGTACTATTAGTGCAGGGACTATAAGAAGGGGCGCTCTACAGGACAGTATTATTAGTGCTGGGACTATAAGAAGGGGCGCTCCATAGGGCAGTATTATCAGTACAGGGACTACAAGAAGGGGCGCTCCATAGGGCAGTATTATCAGTGCTGGGACAATAAGAAGGGGCGCTCTACAGGACAGTATTATCAGTGCTGGGACTATAAGAAGGGGCGCTCCATAGGGCAGTATTATCAGTACAGGGACTACAAGAAGGGGCGCTCCATAGGGCAGTATTATCAGTGCTGGGACAATAAGAAGGGGCGCTCCATAGGGCAGTATTATCAGTGCTGGGACAATAAGAAGGGGCGCTCTACAGGACAGTATTATTAGTGCTGGGACTATAAGAAGGGGTGCTCCATGGGACAGTATTATCAGCGCTGAGAATACAAGGAGGGGCGCTCCATAGGGCAGTATTATCAGTGCTGGGACTATAAGAAGGGGCGCTCCATAGGGCAGTATTATCAGTGCTGGGACTATAAGAAGGGGCGCTCCATGGGACAGTATTATCAGTGCTGAGAATACAAGGAGGGGCGCTCCATAGGGTAGTATCATTAGTGCAGGGACTACAAGAAGGGGCGCTCCATAGGGCAGTATTATCAGTGCTGGGACTATAAGAAGGGGCGCTCCATAGGGCAGTATTATCAGTGCTGGGACTATAAGAATGGGCGCTCCATAGGGCAGTATTATCAGTGCTGGGACTACAAGAAGGGGCGCTCCATAGGGCAGTATTATCAGTGCTGGGACTATAAGAAGGGGCGCTCCATGGGACAGTATTATCAGCGCTGAGAATACAAGGAGGGGTGCTCCATAGGGCAGTATTATCAGTGCTGGGACTACAAGAAGGGGCGCTCCATAGGGCAGTATTATCAGTGCTGGGACTATAAGAAGGGGCGCTCCATGGGACAGTATTATCAGCGCTGAGAATACAAGGAGGGGTGCTCCTTAGGGCAATAATATCAGTGCTGGGACTACAAGGAGGGGTGCTCCACAGGACACGATCCATCCCAGAATTTTCCTATATATCACAAGGAAATCTTCTCCAGACGCGTTTTATGGGATGATAGTCACTTCCTCAGGGGTAACACTCAGGTTCAGGAATATACACGATCCATCCTGAAATTCTATATATCACAGGGAGATCTTCTCCCGACACGTTTCATGGGATGAGGGTCACTTCCTCAGGGGTACACTCAGGTTCAGGAATATACACGATCCATCCCGGAATTCTTCTATATATCACAGGGATGTCTTCTCCCGACACATTTCACTGGATGAGAGTCACTTCCTCAGGGGTCACACTCAGGTTCAGGAATTTACACAATCTATCCCAGAATTCTATATATCACAGGGAGATCTTCTCCCGACACGTTTCATGGGATGAGGATCACTCAGCGGTCACACTCAGGTTCAGGAATATACACGATCCATCCTGGAATTCTCTATATATAACAGGGAGAGCTTCTCCCGACATGTTTCATGGAATGAGAGTCACTTCCTCAGGGATCACACTCAGGTTCAGGAATATACACGATCCATCCCGGAATTCTCCTATATATAACAGGGAGAGCTTCTCCCGACATGTTTCATGGAATGAGAGTCACTTCCTCAGGGATCACACTCAGGTTAGGAATATACATGATCCATCCCAGAATTCTACTATGTATCACGGGGAGATTTTCTCCAGACACGTTTCATGGGATGGTAGTCACTTCCTCAGGGGTCTCACTCAGGTTCAGGAATATTACGATCCTTTATTTCTCATTTTTCATAACAAAATTTTTTCCCACCAGGGCAGTTCAAAATACAAAATGATTTATAAATTCAAAAATTGCACAGATTTAACCCCTGAAACCCCCCCTCTACCCTCCACACCCTCCACCGCCCTCCCCTTCCCCCTCCCCCCCCCCCCCTTCCGCAGGACGTAGCTCGCTAGGTGCGGATCATATCCAAGTCGCTCCTATCAATCTGTAATTCCCTTTCTTGTTTTCGATTTATATAAACTCCTTCAGATAGGACCATGATCTTTTAAATTTGATCCAACCTGACCACTTCCCAGTGTGTTCCGAGTCCTCATCAGGTTCTGTTCCCCGCCGATCTAGACACTCCACATTAAATATATCATTAAGGCCAAGAAGCCAATCTCTCACATTGGGACTCGATGGTTTCAGCCAATTTAAGGCAATCTGCCTCTTGGCCTCGTCCAATATTATAGGGACCAGCGAGGATCTATAACTCTTGACTGTTTCCTGAGTCCCATGAAAGAGGCAAGCCCATGGGTCTTCCTCAATTTCCCTCCCCGTAATATCCTTTATAGATGCCAGAATTCTTTTCCAGAAGGCCTTTATGGTGGGGCATTCCCACCAAATATGGGCCATTGAGCCCACAGTTGAGCACCCCCTCCAGCAGGTGTTAGCCTTTGTTCCGTCCATTTTATTGACTCTGTCTGGGGTGACGTACCATCTTGCTAAAACTTTATAGTGGATTTCCGTTCTCCTATTATCTAGTGACGTGTAGTGAGCTAAACTCAAAATTTTTTCTACCATATTCCTATTGCACTGTGTCCCCAGTTCCTGCTCCCACCTTTTAACATACGGAGGCCCTACCCCCTCCTGCTCTGCTTCCAAAATTCTATATATTTGGGCAATAACACCCCCTGCGTGTTCTTTCGTGCAGAGTTGCTCCAATGGCCTGAGCTCCTCCATACTTCTGAGAGGCTTCGGTAGGTTTCCGATGAAATGGGAAAGCTGGAGATACCTCCATCTGTCAATCACCCAGAGTTCTGACTCTCTGCTCAATTCCGTGAAAGTGCGTATTTTACCCTTATCAGTGAAGTCATTCAATTGAACGGAATCCTCCTTTAGCCAATTCCCCCCCCACCTCCCTCCTCCCTGGTTCAAAAAATAAATTATTTTTCATGTGTATCAACGGTGAATTATATGTCCATTTGTGCTGTGTATGTATTTTGTCCCAATATTTAAAAGTGTTTTGCGTTAGAATAGATGTGTTAGTGCTGAGTGCTCTAAACTTTGGAGGATTCCATAGTGACTGTGCTAGGTTATTATTACTTAAAGAGAACTCGATATCCACCCACCGTTTATCCGTCCCTTTCTTACTCCATTCCGTGATCCGTGAGAGCACTACTGCAATATAGTACCTATTTATATCGGGAACTGCTATTCCCCCTTTTTTTTTCCCTCTACTCAGTGTTGAAAAAGCAATACGTGGTTCCCAGAATTTTCCTATATATCACAAGGAAATCTTCTTCAGACGCGTTTTATGGGATGATAGTCACTTCCTCAGGGGTAACACTCAGGTTCAGGAATATACACGATCCATCCTGAAATTCTATATATCACAGGGATGTCTTCTCCCGACACATTTCACTGGATGAGAGTCACTTCCTCAGGGATCACACTCAGGTTCAGGAATTTACACAATCCATCCCAGAATTCTATATATCACAGGGAGATCTTCTCCCGCCACGTTTCATGGGATGAGCATCACTCAGCGGTCACACTCAGGTTCAGGAATATACACATTACATCCTGGAATTCTCCTATATATAACAGGGAGAGCTTCTCCCGACATGTTTCATGGAATGAGAGTCACTTCCTCAGGGATCACACTCAGGTTTAGGAATATACATGATCCATCCCAGAATTCTACTATGTATCACAGGGAGATTTTCTCCAGACACGTTTCATGGGATGGTAGTCACTTCCTCAGGGGTCTCACTCAGGTTCAGGAATATTACGATCCATCCCGGAATTCTTCTATATATCACAGGGAGGTCTTCTCCCAACACGTTTTATGGGATGAGAATCACTTCTTCAGGGTCACACTTAGGTTCAGGAATATACACAATCCATCCAGGAATTCTTCTATATATCACAGGGAGATCTTCTCCCGACACGTTTTATCGGATGAGGATCACTTCCTCAGGGGTCACACCCATGTTCAGCAATATACACGATAAATCCCAGAATTCTATATATCACTGGGAGATCTTCTCCCGACACGTTTCATGGGATGAGGATCAATTCCTCAGGGGTAACACTCAGGTTCAGGAATATACATGATCCATCCCGAAATTCTATAAATTACAGGGAGATCTTCTCCTGACACGTTTCATGGGATGAGGATCACTTCCTCAGGGGTTACACTCAGGTTCAGGAATATACACAATCCATCCCAGAATTCTTCTATATATCACAGGGATGTCTTCTCCCGACACATTTCACTGGATGAGAATCACTTCCTCAGGGGTCACATTCAGGTTCAGGAATATACACAATCCATACCGGAATTTTATATATCACAGGGAGATCTTCTCCTGACATGTTTCATGGGATGAGAGTCACTTCCTCAGGGATCACACTCAGGTTCAGGAATATACACAATCCAGCCTGGAATTCTACTATATATAACAGGGAGATCTTCTCCCGACATGTTTTATGGGGTGAGAGTCACTTCCTCAGGGATCACACTCAGGTTTAGGAATATACACAATCCAGCCTGGAATTCTACTACGTATCATGGGGAGATCTTCTCCTGACACATTTCATGGGATGAGGATCACTTCCCCAGGGGTCACACTCAGGATCAGGAATATACACCATCCATCACGGAATTCTATATACCACAGGGAGATCTTCTCCCACCACATTTCATGGGATGAGCATCACTTCCTCAGGGGTCAAACACAGATTTAGGAGCATACATGATCTATCCTGGAATTCTTCTATATATCACAGGGAGATCTTCTCCTGACACGTTTCATGGGATGAGGGTCACTTCCTCAGGGGTAACACTCAGGTTCAGGAATATACATGATTCATCCCGGAATTCTTCTATATATCACAGGGATGTCTTCTCCCGAACACATTTCACTGGATGAGAGTCACTTCCTCAGGGGTCAAACTCAGGTTCAGGAATATACATGATCCATCCCAGAATTCTATATATCACAGGGAGATGTTCTCCCGCCACGTTTCATGGGATGAGCATCACTCAGCGGTCACACTCAGGTTCAGGAATATACACATTACATCCTGGAATTCTCCTATATATAACAGGGAGATCTTCTCCCGACATGTTTCATGGGATGAGAGTCACTTCCTCGGGGATCACACTCAGGTTTAGGAATATACATGATCCAGCCTGGAATTCTTCTATGTATCACGGGGAGATTTTCTCCAGACACGTTTCATGGAATGATAGTCACTTCCTCAGGGGTCACACTCAGGTTCAGGAATATTACGATCCATCCCGAAATTCTTCTATATATCACAGGGAGGTCTTCTCCCGACACGTTTTATGGGATGAGGATCACTTACTCAGGGATCACACTCAGGTTCAGGAATATCCAGGAATTCTTCTGTATATCATAGGGAGATCCTCTCTCGACACGTTTCATGGGATGAGGATCATTTCCTCAGGGGTCACATTCAGGTTCAGGAATATACACAATCCATCCTGGAATTCTTCTATATATCACAGGGAGAGCTTCTCCCAACACGGTTTATGGGATGAGGATCACTTCCTCAGGGGTCACACTCAGGTTCAGGAATATCCAGGAATTCTTCTGTATATCATAGGGAGATCCTCTCTCGATACGTTTCATGGGATGAGGATCACTTCCTCTGGGATCACACTCAGGATCAGGAATATACCCGATCCATCACGGAATTCTATATATTACGGGGAGATCTTCTCCCGCCACGTTTCATGGGATGAGCATCACTTTCTCAGGGGTCAAACCCAGATTTAGGAGTATACATGAACTATCCTGGAATTCTACTATATATCACAGGGAGATCTTCCCCCGACACATTTCATGAGATGAGGATCACTTCCTCGGGGGTCACACTCAGGTTCAGGAATATACACCATCCATCCCAGAATTCTATATATCACAGGGAGATCTTCTCCTGACACGTTTCATGGGATGAGGGTCACTTCCTCAGGGGTCACACTCAGGTTCAGGAATATACATGATCCATCCTGGAATTCTCCTATATATCACAGGGAGGTCTTCTCCTGACACTTTTCATGGGATGAGCATCACTTCCTCAGGAGGTTCAGGGATATACACAATCCAGCCCCGGAATTCTTCTATATATCACAGAGAGGTCTTCTCCCGACACGTTTTATGGGATGAGGATCACTTCCTCAGGGGTCACACTCAGGTTCAGGAATATACATGATCCATCCCGAAATTCTATAAATTACAGGGAGATCTTCTCCTGACACATTTCATGGGATGAGGATCACTTCCCCAGGGGTCACACTCAGGATCAGGAATATACACCATCCATCACGGAATTCTATATACCACAGGGAGATCTTCTCCCACCACATTTCATGGGATGAGCATCACTTCCTCAGGGGTCAAACACAGATTTAGGAGTATACATGATCTATCCTGGAATTCTTCTATATATCACAGGGAGATCTTCTCCTGACACGTTTCATGGGATGAGGGTCACTTCCTCAGGGGTAACACTCAGGTTCAGGAATATACACGATTCATCCCGGAATTCTTCTATATATCACAGGGATGTCTTCTCCCGAACACATTTCACTGGATGAGAGTCACTTCCTCAGGGGTCAAACTCAGGTTCAGGAATATACATGATCCATCCCAGAATTCTATATATCACAGGGAGATGTTCTCCCGCCACGTTTCATGGGATGAGCATCACTCAGCGGTCACACTCAGGTTCAGGAATATACACATTACATCCTGGAATTCTCCTATATATAACAGGGAGATCTTCTCCCGACATGTTTCATGGGATGAGAGTCACTTCCTCGGGGATCACACTCAGGTTTAGGAATATACATGATCCAGCCTGGAATTCTTCTATGTATCACGGGGAGATTTTCTTCAGACACGTTTCATGGAATGATAGTCACTTCCTCAGGGGTCACACTCAGGTTCAGGAATATTACGATCCATCCCGAAATTCTTCTATATATCACAGGGAGGTCTTCTCCCGACACGTTTTATGGGATGAGGATCACTTACTCAGGGATCACACTCAGGTTCAGGAATATCCAGGAATTCTTCTGTATATCATAGGGAGATCCTCTCTCGACACGTTTCATGGGATGAGGATCATTTCCTCAGGGGTCACATTCAGGTTCAGGAATATACACAATCCATCCTGGAATTCTTCTATATATCACAGGGAGAGCTTCTCCCAACACGGTTTATGGGATGAGGATCACTTCCTCAGGGGTCACACTCAGGTTCAGGAATATCCAGGAATTCTTCTGTATATCATAGGGAGATCCTCTCTCGATACGTTTCATGGGATGAGGATCACTTCCTCTGGGATCACACTCAGGATCAGGAATATACCCGATCCATCACGGAATTCTATATATTATGGGGAGATCTTCTCCCGCCACGTTTCATGGGATGAGCATCACTTTCTCAGGGGTCAAACCCAGATTTAGGAGTATACATGATCTATCCTGGAATTCTACTATATATCACAGGGAGATCTTCCCCCGACACATTTCATGGGATGAGGATCACTTCCTCGGGGGTCACACTCAGGTTCAGGAATATACACCATCCATCCCAGAATTCTATATATCACAGGGAGATCTTCTCCTGACACGTTTCATGGGATAAGGGTCACTTCCTCAGGGGTCACACTCAGGTTCAGGAATATACATGATCCGTCCTGGAATTCTCCTATATATAACAGGGAGAGTTTCTACCGACATGTTTTATGGGATGAGGATCACTTCCTCAGGGGTTCAGGGATATACATAATCCATCCTGGAATTCTTCTATATATCACAGGGAGGTCTTCTCCTGACACTTTTCATGGGATGAGCATCACTTCCTCAGGGGTTCAGGGATATACACAATCCAGCCCCGGAATTCTTCTATATATCACAGGGAGGTCTTCTCGCGACACTTTTCATGGGATGAGGATCACTTCTTTAGGGGTCACACTCAGGTTCAGAGATATACACGATCCATCCTGGAATTCTTCTATATATCACAGGAAAAGCTTCTCCCGAAACGTTTTATGGGATGAGGATCACTTCCTCAGGGGTCACACTCAGGTTCAGAGATATACACGATCCATCCTGGAATTCTTCTAAATATCACAGTGACAGCTTCTCCCGACATGTTTCATGGGATGAGGATCACTTCCTCAGGGGTCACACTCAGGTTCAGAGATATACACGATCCATCCTGGAATTCTTCTAAATATCACAGGGAGATCTTCTCCCGACACGTTTTATGGGATGAGGGTCACTTCCTCAGGGGTCACACTCAGGTTCAGAGATATACACGATCCATCCTGGAATTCTTCTATATATCACAGTGAGAGCTTCTCCCGACACGTTTCATGGGATGAGGATCACTTCCTCAGGGGTCACACTCAGGTTCAGAGATATACACGATCCATCCTGGAATTCTTCTAAATATCACAGTGAGAGCTTCTCCCGACACGTTTCATGGGATGAGGATCACTTCCTCAGGGGTCACTTGCTATTCAGATTGCAGATTACGTCTTATAGAAAATAAATAAATCATATAGGAATACAGAAAGCATTTCACAAAGACCTCCTCTTATTGATTATATTGATTATATAGATTGGTAAATTGGTAACAATGTGTCCTTCCAGGAATGGAGTGTATCCAATATTAGGATATGTGGGAATTTTGTCCTCTGACCTCCCTTTGCTCTGCGCTCCTGCACATGTTGGTGCTCTCGGAATGAGCTGTGATTGGTTGCTATGGGTTACAGGCCTATGGTGGGGGGCAGGGTGAGCGCAGGTAATCTGGCAGAGCTGGGTGTGGACCGGAGATAAGATCAGGGCCGGCGTGATACATCAGAAAACATCGCTCGCTGTTTACTTAAAATAAGTCAGAGAATCGAGAACGGCGCCGCGCCCCGGGGTCATGTGACATCTTCCATGTGTGACAACATCTGCATGCATGGAAAGTGCCAGAAGATGGAACCTCGGCGTACGTCCACCGGATTCTACAGATCCGCAAAGAGAGAAGAATAACGGGTGACGCCTCTTTTACACCGATTGAAATTCTCACAAATAAAAACATTACAAACTCGATGCGGCTGCATTGTGTCCGGTGCCGGGAGAAGGTCATCTAGAGCCTGGGGCGATCACGCCAAATATACCCTCCCCCCCCCCCCAAGATGTATGAGCATTATGTGTCAGGAAAAATCCCCCCCCCCAAAAAATTAGCACTAATATGCATGCTTACCCCCTAAGCATTCATCCCCCCTCCCCCAATAAAAATCCTCCCCCTGCTGAAATCCCCCTCCCAGCACAAATCTTTGCCCCCCAAGGTCAAATTCTCTCATTCAGCATAAATCCACCCCCCCCAAAAAAAATTCCCCCTCCTAGTACAAATCTCCCCACCCCCCCTCCAAGCACAAATCCCCCCCAGGTCAAATCCTCTCATTCTCTCATTCCCCATAGGCCCCCCCCACCCCAAAAAAACTTTCCCTCTTCTAGCACAAATCCTTTACCCCACAATCCCCCCTAGCAAAAATCTCCTTCCCCCACCCCCCCTCCAAGCACAAATCACCCCCCCAGGTCAAATCCTCTCATTCCCCATATGCCCTCAGCATAAATCCACCCCCCCAAAAAAATGTCCCCTCCTAGTACAAATCTCCTTCCCCCACCCCCCCTCCAAGCACAAATCCCCCCTCCCAGGTCAAATCCTCTCATTCTCTCATTCCCCATAGGCCCTCATTATAAATCCACCCCCCCCCCAAAAAAAAATTCCCCCTCCTAGTACAAATCTCCATCCCCCATCCACCTTCCAAGCACAACCCCCCCCCCCAGGTCAAATCCTCTCATTCTCTCATTCCCCATAGGCCCCCCCCACCCCAAAAAAACTTTCCCTCTTCTAGCACAAATCCTTTACCCCACAATCCCCCCTAGCAAAAATCTCCTTCCCCCACCCCCCCTCCAAGCACAAATCACCCCCCCAGGTCAAATCCTCTCATTCCCCATATGCCCTCAGCATAAATCCACCCCCCCAAAAAAATGTCCCCTCCTAGTACAAATCTCCTTCCCCCACCCCCCCTCCAAGCACAAATCCCCCCTCCCAGGTCAAATCCTCTCATTCTCTCATTCCCCATAGGCCCTCATTATAAATCCACCCCCCCCCCCAAAAAAAAATTCCCCCTCCTAGTACAAATCTCCATCCCCCATCCACCTTCCAAGCACAACCCCCCCCCCAGGTCAAATCCTCTCATTCTCTCATTCCCCATAGGCCCCCCCCACCCCAAAAAAACTTTCCCTCTTCTAGCACAAATCCTTTACCCCACAATCCCCCCTAGCAAAAATCTCCTTCCCCCACCCCCCCTCCAAGCACAAATCACCCCCCCAGGTCAAATCCTCTCATTCCCCATATGCCCTCAGCATAAATCCACCCCCCCAAAAAAATGTCCCCTCCTCGTACAAATCTCCTTCCCCCACCCCCCCTCCAAGCACAAATCCCCCCTCCCAGGTCAAATCCTCTCATTCTCTCATTCCCCATAGGCCCTCATTATAAATCCACCCCCCCAAAAAAAACAAAAAACTTTCCCTCTTCTAGCACAAATCCTTTACCCCACAATCCCCCCTAGCAAAAATCTCCTTCCCCCACCCCCCTCCAAGCACAATTCCCCCCCCCCAGGTCAAATCCTCTTATTCCCCATATGCCCTCAACATAAATCCACCCCCTAAAAATACTTCCCCCTCCTAGTACAAATCTCCATCCCCCATCCCCCCTCCAAGCACAATTTCCCCCCCCCCCAGGTCAAATCCTTTCATTCCCCATATGCCCTCAGCATAAATCTACTACCCTCCCCCCCGAAAAAAATTCCCCCTCCTAGTACTCCCCCCCCCACCCCCCCTCAGAACACAAATCCCCTCATATCACTACTCCTATCACACCTCCAAATTTCCCCTCCTTTACCAATGTGTATCCCCCAAATTCCCCCTCCCAACACCAATCCCCTCCCAACACCAATCCCCTCCCTCCAACCTCCTTGTGGTGCCCCCCCACCTCACATGATACCACTATGGCCCCCCCCCTGTCCACCCCCTTGTCCCGGCGCCTCCCCCTCTGACCAGTGGACATTTCCCACACTGATATTGCCTGGCGGAGTTCCCCTTTAGGGTTCACCCCATAGAAATGCGTTTTGTTGCAGTGCATTCTTTTCCCCCCTCTTTCTTCTTAACCTTAAGGGTCCGGTTCACACCACATGCAGTCCGGTGCATCAAAAACGCATGGAAAGTGGGTTCTATGATTTCCAGGAAAACGCATGGAAAGTGGGTTCTATGATTTCCAGGAAAACGCATGGAAAGTGGGTTCTATGATTTCCAGGAAAACGCATGGAAAGTGGGTTCTATGGTTTCCAGGAAAACGCATGGAAAGTGGGTTCTATGGTTTCCAGGAAAACGCACGGAAAGTGGGTTCTATGGTTACCAATGGCATCACTCACACCGGCGCGCTCCGGTTCCAGCAAATAGTACAACGCCTTATCCTGGAAACCATAGAACCCACTTTCCATGCGTTTTCCTGGAGACCATAGAACCCACTTCCCATGCGTTTTCCTGGAAATCATAGAACCCACTTCCCATGCGTTTTCCTGGAAATCATAGAACCCACTTTCCATGCGTTTTCCTGGAAACCATAGAACCCACTTTCCATGCGTTTTCCTGGAGACCATAGAACCCACTTCCCATGCGTTTTCCTGGAAATCATAGAACCCACTTTCCATGCGTTTCTCATACAGGAAAAACCCTCACTGGACTGTGGACCGGCCCTTTAGCAGGCGCAGCGCAGATTACGGAATATTCCGTGTATTTCATCGGTATCTGTGCTGAGTGAATGACCTCATAGAGGAGCTCCCGATGTTTGCGCCCGGTCTTCAGCTGAAACTAGGGCTGCCACCTGTCCGGGATTCACCCAGACAATCCAGGTTATTAATCCTGTGTCCGGGATTCACCCGGACCGTCCAGGTTATTAATCCTGTGTCCGGGATTCACCCAGATAGTCCAGGTTATTAATCCTGTGTCCGGGATTCACCCGGACAGTCCAGGTTATTAATCCTGTGTCCGGGATTCACCCAGATAGTCCAGGTTATTAATCCTGTGCCCGGGATTCATCCAGATAGTCCAGGTTATTAATCGTGTGTCTGGGATTCACCCAGAAAGTCCGGGTTTTAAATCGTGTGTCTGGGATTCACCCGGACAGTCAGGGTTTTGACTGTCTCTCAGATCCTGGGTCTGGGATTCACCCGGACAGTCCAGGTTTTGAATCGTGTGTCTGAGATTTACCCAGATAGTCCGGGTTTTGAATCGTGTGTCTAAGATTCACCCTGACTGTCCTGTTTTTGAATCTTGTGTCTGGGATTCCACCAAAGAGCCCAGGTTTTAAATCCTGTGTCTGGGATTCACCTGGACAGTCCGGGTTTTAAATCCTGTGTCTGGGATTCACCCGGAGAGCCCGAGTTTTAAATCCTGTGTCCAGGATTCACCCGGACTGTCCAGGTTTGAATCGTGTGTCTGGGATTCACCCAGACAGTCCAGGTTTTTAATATTGTGTCTGGGATTCACCTGGACAGTCCAGGTTTTGAATCCTGTGTCTGGGATTCACCCGGACAGTCCAGATTTTGAATCGTGTGTCTGGGATTCACCCGGACAGTCCAGGTTTTGAATCCTGTGTCCGGGATTTACCCGGACAGTCCAGGTTTTGAATCCTGTGTCTGGGATTTACCCGGACAGTCCATGTTTTGAATCCTGTGTCCGGGTTTCAGGCAGACTAAAACCCGGATTCAGACGTTCTGCGGCTCCTCGAGTCACACACAAATCTGGGATCGGCCGCGGCTGTCTGGGGGGGGGGCAGGTTTGGCATCACTGGGGGGGGGGCGATGATGTCAGCAAGAGCAATTAGGCCACACCCACTATGCTCAGCACATAACTAAAGGTGTCCCCGCCCACTAAAAGGTGACAGCCCCGCCCCCACCTCTGACACATGGAGCGCACACCTGACAGTGCATTCTGGGAAATCCTGAGCAGACAGGAGGAGGAGCTTATATATAATAGAGGGGAGCGCTCCAACACCGCCATCCTCGTGTTCTGGGAGGAGGACGGCCCCTTTAAAGATGGCGTCCTCCTGTGACTCCTCCCCCCTCCCCTCCCCCATCATGGGAATAAATCAGAATCCATTTGTTTCATTTTCTTTATTGAAAATAAATGGTTAATAATACAGATATAAATAGATAGCTCTGAGGGCGGGAGAAGGGGCGGGGCTAGGTGGCCCCAGGGACCCCTGGAGAAGGCAATGCTTGGAATATATCGGCCACACACCTTACAATCTGATTGTACAATCTCGTATGGGAAGTGATTGGATAGATAAGGGAGGTCCTCGTATAATACAAAGCTTGTGACCTCAGATTGTATTGTGTATGGGGGGTTTTGGGGGGATTGTAACGTGTATGGGGGGTTTTGGGGGGGGATTGTAACGTATATGGGGGGCTTTGGGGGGATTGTATTGTGTATGGGGGGCTTTGGGGGGGATTGTATTGTGTATGGGGGGTTTTGGGGGGGGATTGTATTGTGTATGGGGGGCTTTGGGGTGATTGTATTGTGTATGGGGGGGACTTTGGGTTGGATTGTATTGTGTATGGGGGCCTTTGGGGGGGGATTGTATTGTGTATGGGGGGCTTTGGGGGGATTGTAACGTGTATGGGGGGGACTTTGGGTTGGATTGTATTGTGTATGGGGGCCTTTGGGGGGGGATTGTATTGTGTATGGGGGGCTTTGGGGGGATTGTATTGTGTATGGGGGACTTTGGGTTGGATTGTATTGTGTATGGGGGCCTTTGGGGGGGGATTGTATTGTGTATGGGGGGCTTTGGGGGGATTGTATTGTGTATGGGGGGTTTTGGGGGGATTGTATTGTGTATGGGGGGCTTTGGGGGGGATTGTATTGTGTATGGGGGGTTTTGGGGGGATTGTAACGTGTATGGGGGGTTTTGGGGGGGGATTGTAACCTATATGGGGGCCTTTGGGGGGGGATTGTATTGTGTATGGGGGGCTTTGGGGGGGGATTGTATTGTGTATGGGGGGCTTTGGGGGGATTGTATTGTGTATGGAGGGTTTTGGGGGTGATTGTATTGTGTATGGGGGGGACTTTGGGTTGGATTGTATTGTGTATGGGGGGCTTTGGGGGGATTGTATTGTGTATGGGGGGGACTTTGGGTTGGATTGTATTGTGTATGGGGGGCTTTGGGGGGATTGTATTGTGTATGGGGGGTTTTGGGGGGGGATTGTATTGTGTATGGGGGGTTTTGGGGGGGGATTGTAACCTATATGGGGGCCTTTGGGGGGGGATTGTATTGTGTATGGGGGGCTTTGGGGGGATTGTATTGTGTATGGGGGGCTTTGGGGGGATTGTATTGTGTATGGAGGGTTTTGGGGGTGATTGTATTGTGTATGGGGGGACTTTGGGTTGGATTGTATTGTGTATGGGGGGCTTTGGGGGGGGATTGTATTGTGTATGGGGGGACTTTGGGTTGGATTGTATTGTGTATGGGGGGCTTTGGGGGGGGATTGTATTGTGTATGGGGGGCTTTGGGGGGATTGTATTGTGTATGGGGGGTTTTGGGGGGGGATTGTATTGTGTATGGGGGGCTTTGGGGGGATTGTATTGTGTATGGGGGCCTTTGGGGGGGGATTGTATTGTGTATGGGGGGCTTTGGGGGGATTGTATTGTGTATGGGGGGTTTTGGGGGGGGATTGTATTGTGTATGGGGGGCTTTGGGGGGATTGTATTGTGTATGGGGGGTTTTGGGGGGATTGTAACGTGTATGGGGGGCTTTGGGGGGATTGTATTGTGTATGGGGGGTTTTGGGGGGATTGTATTGTGTATGGGGGGTTTTGGGGGGATTGTAACGTGTATGGGGGGCTTTGGGGGGATTGTATTGTGTATGGGGGGCTTTGGGGGGATTGTATTGTGTATGGGGGGTTTTGGGGGTGATTGTATTGTGTATGGGGGGCTTTGGGGGGGGATTGTATTGTGTATGGGGGGTTTTGGGGGGGATTGTATTGTGTATGGGGGGTTTTGGGGGTGATTGTATTGTGTATGGGGGGCTTTGGGGGGATTGTATTGTGTATGGGGGGCTTTGGGGGGATTGTATTGTGTATGGGGGGTTTTGGGGGGATTGTATTGTGTATGGGGGGCTTTGGGGGGGGATTGTATTGTGTATGGGGGGCTTTGGGGGGGGATTGTATTGTGTATGGGGGGCTTTGGGGGGATTGTAACGTGTATGGGGGGTTTTGGGGGGATTGTATTGTGTATGGGGGGTTTTGGGGGGATTGTATTGTGTATGGGGGGCTTTGGGGGGATTGTATTGTGTATGGGGGGTTTTGGGGGGATTGTATTGTGTATGGGGGGCTTTGGGGGGGGATTGTATTGTGTATGGGGGGCTTTGGGGGGGGATTGTATTGTGTATGGGGGGCTTTGGGGGGATTGTATTGTGTATGGGGGGCTTTGGGGGGATTGTATTGTGTATGGGGGGTTTTGGGGGGATTGTATTGTGTATGGAGGGTTTTGGGGGGATTGTATTGTGTATGGGGGGTTTTGGGGGGATTGTATTGTGTATGGGGGGCTTTGGGGGGATTGTATTGTGTATGGGGGTTTTTGGGGGGATTGTATTGTGTATGGGGGGTTTTGGGGGGATTGTATTGTGTATGGGGGGTTTTGGGGGGATTGTATTGTGTATGGGGGGCTTTGGGGGGATTGTATTGTGTATGGGGGGTTTTGGGGGGGGATTGTAACATATATGGGGGGTTTTGGGGGGATTGTAACATGTATGGGGGGCTTTGGGGTGATTGTATTGTGTATGGGGGGGACTTTGGGTTGGATTGTATTGTGTATGGGGGGTTTTGGGGGGGGATTGTATTGTGTATGGGGGGCTTTGGGGGGATTGTAACGTATATGGGGGGTTTTGGGGGGATTGTATTGTGTATGGGGGGCTTTGGGGGGGGATTGTATTGTGTATGGGGGGCTTTGGGGGGATTGTATTGTGTATGGGGGGTTTTTGGGGGGATTGTAACGTGTATGGGGGGTTTTGGGGGGATTGTAACGTGTATGGGGGGTTTTGGGGGGATTGTAACAAGTATGGGGGGTTTTGGGGGGGATTGTAACGTGTATGGGGGCCTTTGGGGGGGATTGTAACGTGTATGGGGGCCTTTGGGGGGATTGTAACGTGTATGGGGGGCTTTGGGGGGATTGTAACGTGTATGGGGGGCTTTGGGGGGATTGTATTGTGTATGGGGGGTTTTGGGGGGATTGTAACGTGTATGGGGGGCTTTGGGGGGATTGTATTGTGTATGGGGGGTTTTGGGGGGATTGTAACGTGTATGGGGGGCTTTGGGGGGATTGTATTGTGTATGGGGGGCTTTGGGGGGATTGTAACGTGTATGGGGGGTTTTGGGGGGATTGTAACGTGTATGGGGGGCTTTGGGGGGGGATTGTAACGTGTATGGGGGGTTTTGGGGGAGTGATTGTAACGTGTGCGGGAAATCTTCACTCCCCGACATTCCATCATCTCAGCTCTTACAATCCGATTGGCTGTGATGTTTTGCATTACAGAAAAATAAACATTGTATAATAAGTTCAGTAGATAGGAAGTCACAGTGTAGCGTTCCTCGGGGGCGGGGCTTAGCCTCCTGGGATCCCCCTCCCCCACGGTTCGGGAAGGATTATTCTTGGAGTGTGTGTGGATAATCCGTTATGTACAATAAATAAAGCCTCAGCGGCGGGGGCCGTCATAGAACCGTCACCTCGACCGGACGGCGTCTCTGGAACCGCGCCGGATCCTGCAACCCCCTCCCCATCCCCCACCATCACCATCCCCCGACCTTCACAGGTTCAATATTTACAATGATCCGATACAGAGCAGACAGCCAATGTGTATGTGAGAAGACCGAGAGCTCAGCCAATGTGGGGTGAATGTGATAAGATGGAGGTCTGGGTGAATGTGATAAGACTGAGGTCTGGGTGAATGTGGGGTGTATGTGATATGACTGAGGTCTGGGTGAATGTGGGGTGTATGTGATATGACTGAGGTCTGGGTGAATGTTTGGCGTATGTGATAAGACCGAGAACTGGGTGAATGTGGGGTGTATGTGATAAGACGGAGGTCTGGGTGAATGTGATAAGACTGAGGTCTGGGTGAATGTGGGGTGTATGTGATATGACTGAGGTCTGGGTGAATGTGGGGTGTATGTGATAAGACCGAGGTCTGGGTGAATGTTCAGCGTATGTGATAAGACGGAGGTCTGGGTGAATGTTCGGTGAATGTGATATGACCGAGGTCTGGGTGAATGTTCAACGTATGTGATATGAGTGAGGTCTGGGTGAATGTGATAAGACGGAGGTCTGGGTGAATGTGATAAGACCGAGGTCTGGGTGAATGTGGGGTGTATGTGATATGACTGAGGTCTGGGTGAATGTTCAGTGTATGTGATAAGACCGAGGTCTGGGTGAATGTGGGGTGAATGTGATAAGACGGAGGTCTGGGTGAATGTGGGGTGTATGTGATATGACTGAGGTCTGGGTGAATGTGATAAGACGGAGGTCTGGGTGAATGTGGGGTGTATGTGATAAGACCGAGGTCTGGGTGAATGTGATAAGACCGAGGTCTGGGTGAATGTGGGGTGTATGTGATAAGACGGAGGTCTGGGTGAATGTGATAAGACCGAGGTCTGGGTGAATGTGGGGTGTATGTGATAAGACCGAGGTCTGGGTGAATGTGATAAGACCGAGGTCTGGGTGAATGTGGGGTGTATGTGATAAGACGGAGGTCTGGGTGAATGTGGGGTGTATGTGATAAGACCGAGGTCTGGGTGAATGTGATAAGACCGAGGTCTGGGTGAATGTTCGGTGAATGTGATATGACTGAGGTCTGGGTGAATGTTCAGCGTATGTGATATGACCGAGGTCTGGGTGAATGTGGGGTGAATGTGATAAGACGGAGGTCTGGGTGAATGTGGGGTGTATGTGATATGACTGAGGTCTGGGTGAATGTGGGGTGTATGTGATAAGACCGAGGTCTGGGTGAATGTGATAAGACCGAGGTCTGGGTGAATGTGATAAGACGGAGGTCTGGGTGAATGTGGGGTGTATGTGATAAGACCGAGGTCTGGGTGAATGTGATAAGACCGAGGTCTGGGTGAATGTTCGGTGAATGTGATATGACTGAGGTCTGGGTGAATGTTCAGCGTATGTGATATGACCGAGGTCTGGGTGAATGTGATAAGACGGAGGTCTGGGTGAATGTGATATGACTGAGGTCTGGGTGAATGTGGGACATATGTGATATGACTGAGGTCTGGGTGAATGTTTAGCGTATGTGATAAGAACGAGGTCTGGGTGAATGTTCGGTGAATGTGATAAGACCGAGGTCTGGGTGAATGTGATATGACTGAGGTCTGGGTGAATGTTTGGCGTATGTGATAAGACCAAGGTCTGGGTGAATGTGGGGTGAATGTGATAAGACCGAGGTCTGGGTGAATGTGATAAGAACGAGGTCTGGGTGAATGTGGGGTGTATGTGATATGACTGAGGTCTGGTTGAATGTGGGGTGAATGTGATAAGACCGAGGTCTGGGTGAATGTTCGGTGAATGTGATAAGACCGAGGTCTGGGTGAATGTTCGGTGAATGTGATAAGACCGAGGTCTGGGTGAATGTGGGGTGAATGTGATAAGACCGAGGTCTGGGTGAATGTGGTAAGACCGAGGTCTGGGTGAATGTGGGACATATGTGATAAGAACGAGGTCTGGGTGAATGTTCGGTGAATGTGATAAGACGGAGGTCTGGGTGAATGTGGTAAGAAGCGGGGGAGGAGATGCGCAGTGTGTGGCGGTCATGCTGGGACTTGTAGTCCCCCCGGCCCGCTGTCACATGACTCGTGTAATCACATTCACACACAGGTGTGAATTCTGACATGGGGGAAAGGAATGTCGGCTCTGTGAAATGCGATTATTCGCCAGGCTGAGCGGAAGAGTCGGGGTGTGGAGGGCGCGCCTGTGCGCACCGTGATTATCGGACTGATTGGATGCACATTGCTGTTCATTGTATGGAACCATCCAGGTGAATGAGACATTCCGCCCCAATCTAATCCTGGGTTATGGGTGGGGGATGGTGGGGTGAGGCACTTGCAGGATTCCTTCGGGGGGGGGGCCATTACAGAGTCTCACTTCTCCAGCTGCAGGTGAGAGGAATGCGGAGCTGTCATACAGACACATAACGTCCTTTGTTCTTGTATGGCAGCACAGCTCATGCAGGAGCAGAGCAGGGAAGTTCCTGTTGGGGTAGCTGAGGGTTTCCTCCTGGAAGTCACCATAGACAGGAAGGGGGTGCAGATGTTCCATAGCAGGAATAAAATAGTGGGGGGGGGGGGAGTTCCCCTTTAAGTTGTCCCGGCGGGCCTGAGGGTGGGGTCAGAGTTCTGTTTCAGGCAGAGTTCCCCGGAGGCGGTACATTGGGCTCCGCCTTGAAATCGTCCCACCACGGCGGCCTCCAATGGTCAGTGTGCGGAGGTTGTGCGGCCCTCCCCCGCGGAGCCCTCTCACAGGTTGTCGGTCTCTAGGCCCTGGTTGGAGTAGGAGAACTGGTTCTTGGTTCCATTCCCGGCTGTCTGAAAGAGAAGAAACGGGAACTGTCAGAGGTGCGTTTTACACGGGGAGCCTTTCACTTTAAGAAGACGACCTATCAGGGCGGCCGTCGCCCTCCAAGGGGCCCCACCCACTGCCGCCATGACAGGTCCTCTTTAGACTTACTTCTCATCACCACAAAAACAATCCGGGGCCCCCCCCGGCACTAACTAGTCATACATCGGGGCCCCCCAGCACTAACTAGTCATACATCGGGGCCCCCCAGCACTAACTAGTCATACATCGGGGCCCCCCAGCACTAACTAGTCATACATCGGGGCCCCCCGGCACTAACTAGTCATACATCGGGGCCCCCCGGCACCAACTAGTCATACATCGGGGCCCCCCAGCACTAACTAGTCATACATCGGGGCCCCCCGGCACTAACTAGTCATACATCGGGGCCCCCCAGCACCAACTAGTCATACATCGGGGCCCCCCGGCACCAACTAGTCATACATCGGGGCCCCCCAGCACTAACTAGTCATACATCGGGGCCCCCCAGCACTAACTAGTCATACATCGGGGCCCCCCAGCACCAACTAGTCATACATCGGGGCCCCCCGGCACTAACTAGTCATACATCGGGGCCCCCCAGCACTAACTAGTCATACATCGGGGCCCCCCAGCACTAACTAGTCATACATCGGGGCCCCCCGGCACTAACTAGTCATACATCGGGGCCCCCCAGCACCAACTAGTCATACATCGGGGCCCCCCGGCACCAACTAGTCATACATCGGGGCCCCCCGGCACCAACTAGTCATACATCGGGGGCCCCCCGGCACCAACTAGTCATACATCGGGGCCCCCCAGCACTAACTAGTCATACATCGGGGCCCCCCAGCACTAACTAGTCATACATCGGGGCCCCCCAGCACTAACTAATCATACATCGGGGCCCCCCAGCACTAACTAGTCATACATTGGGGCCCCCCAGCACTAACTAGTCATACATCGGGGCCCCCCAGCACTAACTAGTCATACATCGGGGCCCCCCAGCACTAACTAGTCATACATCGGGGCCCCCCAGCACTAACTAGTCATACATCGGGGCCCCCCTCGGCACCAACTAGTCATACATCGGGGCCCCCGGCACTAACTAGTCATACATCGGGGCCCCCCAGCACTAACTAGTCATACATCGGGGCCCCCCTCGGCACCAACTAGTCATACATCGGGGCCCCCCAGCACTAACTATTCATACATCGGGGCCCCCCGGCATGGGTTCTATATTAAAGCTGGGGGATGGGCAAGACAAGGGGGTAGCTGTTATCAGGGCCAGGTCAGGGGGGGGCAGAAGGGCCAGATGCCTCGGGCGCTTTGGCAGAGAGGGGGGACCTGCGACCCGCTGAGGTAGTTCACAGCTCATATGTCACATGATAGAGGAGTAGGTATTATCAGGGCCAGGTCAGGGTGGGGCTGAAGGGGCAGCTCAAAGGTCACATGACAATGAGGAGGCCATTATCAGGGCTGGGTCACGGGGGCAGATGGGGCAGCCGCCTTGGGATGTTATCAGGGCTGGGTAAAAGTGGGGGCAGAAGGGAAGGCCGCCTTGGGCGCTTAGGCAGAGAAAGAGCTCATACATCACAAGGAGGTAGACAATATTAGGGCCGGGTCAAGGGGGGCAGAAGGGGCAGTCACCTTGGGTTGTTATCAGGGCTGGGTAAAAGTGGGGGCAGAAAGGACGGCCGCCTTGGGCGCTTGGGCAGAGAAAGAGCTCCTACGTCACATCACAAGGAGGTAGCCAATATCAGGGCCGGGTCAAGTGAGGGCAGAAGGGGCAGCCGCCTTGGGATGTTTTGGTCGCCGCCCCCAATGGTTCCACCCCTAAGGCTCAGTTCACGCCCCAAGTGCGGGCGCGCTCTGGCACGTCACACGTAGGGCAGCCCGTTCAATCAAAAATCACCCGCGTTTGCAGACAGCGCGTCTCTCTGCGTGTCAGGAAAACGCACAATTTTTGCGCGCACTCCTCGCACACTGTCGGGGAAAACGCAAAAAAAAAAAGAACCGCTGGCTTTCCAATTTATTTTGCGTTCACCAAAGCGCATTGTGCCGCAGTGCCAGGCAGGTTTTCGTAAAAAGACTTCTTTTCCACTTTCCGGCGCCCCTTAAAATGAATGGACCGCCCTACGCGTGACGTGCGGGGACGCGCCCGCGCTTGGTGTGAACCGAGTTCATTGTGAACGTCACCTAAGTGCCCATTCACGCCACGGCGTCAGAAAAACGCGCAAGTGTTTGTCCTCGGAGCGTTGTCAGTACGTTTTTACTCAACGCGCCGCGTTTAAATGTGACGCAATCTGTCTCCCTGGACATGTGACTTCTTCTCTGAATAAAACGTATTTTGCGTTCTTATCGCCTTTTCTGCGTGTTTTTCCATGTGCCGCCATTGGCTGTCGCTCTGGAAATCATTGATTTTTTTTTTTGGCATTCTAAGTTGACAGATGATGTGAATGGGGGAAGGGCGGAGGTCAGTTGGTGTCGTGGCACCAGATTGTACGAGTCAATCCGCCGCTAATCATTAACTCGCAGTTCTGGCCGCCGTCACCTCCTTTGTATAAACCGCAAACATGGCGAGGTGGTGTTTACAAATCAGCGGCGGGTTCAGCTCGGGGGCGCCGTTATCTGTTGACATTAGGGGCGGCGCTGCCGGTGCTGAGCCGAGTTCTCAGGGCCGTCGAATAAATCATCACCTGTCCGGGGGGGGGGGGGGCATTCGCATGGAAACGCCAGATGTGCGCAAAAAAGACAGCAAACGGTTCTGACCCACCCGATCGGGGGAAGGGGGGAATATTTTCGTCTTCCCCGGGGCCAAAATGAGAAATTTTAGAAATCGGGGTCATCTCTGATAAAACTGTTCTGGTGGGGGGCGGTAATCAGCGACGCACAGATCACTTCCTGTGCGCCGATCCCATAGGAAGACCCAGCAGTCAGCCACTCCCAGCCCAACATGGCGATGACCTCACACCACCATCATTGTGACATCATTCATACAATATGACATCATCCATACAATGATATGACATCATCCATACACTATGACATCATCCATACAATATGACATCATCCATACAATGATATGACATCATCCATACAATATGACATCATCCATACAATATGACATCATCCATACAATATGACATCATCCATACAATGATATGACATCATCCATACAATATGACATCATCCATACACGGATAATAACTGTCTGTCCTCTATGGGGAGAAGGTATCCAATCAGGTTGATCCTCCGGATGATTACCCCGGTAGGACCCCCCCTCCCCCCCCCCCGGCATCGTAAGCCGAGTTTCCGAGGCGCGGCAAATTATCCGCCGTCCGCGCGCCGAACGTTCTGCGTTGTTATGCAAACGTCGAAAATGCAAATCTCACTTTTCATTAATCATCAACAGTTATCCTGCCGGAACCTGGAGAGCGGCAAGGACAACGCCAGAGGACGGCGAGAGGAAATATATACTGTGTGCTATGGAGGATAGAGCGTCAGCTCCTCTGTACAGCGCTGCGGTATATGTCAGAGCTATATAAATGTATAATAATAATACTGTGTGCTATGGAGGATAGAGCGTCAGCTCCTCTGTACAGCGCTGCGGTATATGTCAGAGCTATATAAATGTATAATAATAATAATACTGTGTGCTATGGAGGATAGAGCGTCAGCTCCTCTGTACAGCGCTGCGGTATATGTCAGAGCTATATAAATGTATAATAATAATACTGTGTGCTATGGAGGATAGAGCGTCAGCTCCTCTGTACAGCACTGCGGTATAGGTCAGAGCTATATAAATGTATAATAATAATACTGTGTGCTATGGAGGATAGAGCGTCAGCTCCTCTGTACAGCGCTGCGGTATAGGTCAGAGCTATATAAATGTATAATAATAATACTGTGTGCTATGGAGGATAGAGTGTCAGCTCCTCTGTACAGCGCTGCGGTATATGTCAGAGCTATATAAATGTATAATAATAATAGTGTGTGTGCTATGGAGGATAGAGCGTCAGCTCCTCTGTACAGCGCTGCGGTATATGTCAGAGCTATATAAATCTATAATAATAATAATACTGTGTGCTATGGAGGATAGAGTGTCAGCTCCTCTGTACAGCGCTGCGGTATATGTCAGAGCTATATAAATGTATAATAATAATAGTGTGTGTGCTATGGAGGATAGAGCGTCAGCTCCTCTGTACAGCACTGCGGTATAGGTCAGAGCTATATAAATGTATAATAATAATACTGTGTGCTATGGAGGATAGAGTGTCAGCTCCTCTGTACAGCGCTGCGGTATATGTCAGAGCTATATAAATGTATAATAATAATAGTGTGTGCTATGGAGGATAGAGCGTCAGCTCCTCTGTACAGCGCTGCGGTATATGTCAGAGCTATATAAATGTATAATAATAATAGTGTGTGCTATGGAGGATAGAGCGTCAGCTCCTCTGTACAGCGCTGCGGTATATGTCAGAGCTATATAAATGTATAATAATAATAGTGTGTGCTATGGAGGATAGAGCGTCAGCTCCTCTGTACAGCGCTGCGGTATATGTCAGAGCTATATAAATGTATAATAATAATAATACTGTGTGCTATGGAGGATAGAGTGTCAGCTCCTCTGTACAGCGCTGCGGTATATGTCAGAGCTATATAAATGTATAATAATAATACTGTGTGCTATGGAGGATAGAGTGTCAGCTCCTCTGTACAGCACTGCGGTATATGTCAGAGCTATATAAATGTATAATAATAATACTGTGTGCTATGGAGGATAGAGCGTCAGCTCCTCTGTACAGCGCTGCGGTATAGGTCAGAGCTATATAAATGTATAATAATACTGTGTGCTATGGAGGATAGAGCGTCAGCTCCTCTGTACAGCACTGCGGTATATGTCAGAGCTATATAAATGTATAATAATAATACTGTGTGCTATGGAGGATAGAGTGTCAGCTCCTCTGTACAGCGCTGCGGTATATGTCAGAGCTATATAAATCTATAATAATAATAATACTGTGTGCTATGGAGGATAGAGCGTCAGCTCCTCTGTACAGCGCTGCGGTATATGTCAGAGCTATATAAATCTATAATAATAATAGTGTGTGCTATGGAGGATAGAGCGTCAGCTCCTCTGTACAGCGCTGCGGTATATGTCAGAGCTATATAAATCTATAATAATAATAATACTGTGTGCTATGGAGGATAGAGCGTCAGCTCCTCTGTACAGCGCTGCGGTATAGGTCAGAGCTATATAAATGTATAATAATACTGTGTGCTATGGAGGATAGAGCGTCAGCTCCTCTGTACAGCACTGCGGTATATGTCAGAGCTATATAAATGTATAATAATAATACTGTGTGCTATGGAGGATAGAGCGTCAGCTCCTCTGTACAGCACTGCGGTATATGTCAGAGCTATATAAATGTATAATAATAATACTGTGTGCTATGGAGGATAGAGTGTCAGCTCCTCTGTACAGCGCTGCGGTATATGTCAGAGCTATATAAATCTATAATAATAATAATACTGTGTGCTATGGAGGATAGAGCGTCAGCTCCTCTGTACAGCGCTGCGGTATATGTCAGAGCTATATAAATCTATAATAATAATAGTGTGTGCTATGGAGGATAGAGCGTCAGCTCCTCTGTACAGCGCTGCGGTATATGTCAGAGCTATATAAATGTATAATAATAATACTGTGTGCTATGGAGGATAGAGCGTCAGCTCCTCTGTACAGCACTGCGGTATATGTCAGAGCTATATAAATGTATAATAATAATAGTGTGTGCTATGGAGGATAGAGCGTCAGCTCCTCTGTACAGCGCTGCGGTATATGTCAGAGCTATATAAATGTATAATAATAATACTGTGTGCTATAGAGGATAGAGCGTCAGCTCCTCTGTACAGCGCTGCGGTATATGTCAGAGCTATATAAATCTATAATAATAATAGTGTGTGCTATGGAGGATAGAGCGTCAGCTCCTCTGTACAGCGCTGCGGTATATGTCAGAGCTATATAAATCTATAATAATAATAATACTGTGTGCTATGGAGGATAGAGCGTCAGCTCCTCTGTACAGCGCTGCGGTATAGGTCAGAGCTATATAAATGTATAATAATACTGTGTGCTATGGAGGATAGAGCGTCAGCTCCTCTGTACAGCACTGCGGTATATGTCAGAGCTATATAAATGTATAATAATAATACTGTGTGCTATGGAGGATAGAGTGTCAGCTCCTCTGTACAGCGCTGCGGTATATGTCAGAGCTATATAAATCTATAATAATAATAATACTGTGTGCTATGGAGGATAGAGCGTCAGCTCCTCTGTACAGCACTGCGGTATATGTCAGAGCTATATAAATCTATAATAATAATAGTGTGTGCTATGGAGGATAGAGCGTCAGCTCCTCTGTACAGCGCTGCGGTATATGTCAGAGCTATATAAATGTATAATAATAATAGTGTGTGCTATGGAGGATAGAGCGTCAGCTCCTCTGTACAGCGCTGCGGTATATGTCAGAGCTATATAAATGTATAATAATAATACTGTGTGCTATGGAGGATAGAGCGTCAGCTCCTCTGTACAGCACTGCGGTATATGTCAGAGCTATATAAATGTATAATAATAATAGTGTGTGCTATGGAGGATAGAGCGTCAGCTCCTCTGTACAGCGCTGCGGTATATGTCAGAGCTATATAAATGTATAATAATAATACTGTGTGCTATAGAGGATAGAGCGTCAGCTCCTCTGTACAGCGCTGCGGTATAGGTCAGAGCTATATAAATGTATAATAATAATAATACTGTGTGCTATGGAGGATAGAGTGTCAGCTCCTCTGTACAGCGCTGCGGTATATGTCAGAGCTATATAAATCTATAATAATAATAATACTGTGTGCTATGGAGGATAGAGCGTCAGCTCCTCTGTACAGCACTGCGGTATATGTCAGAGCTATATAAATGTATAATAATAATACTGTGTGCTATGGAGGATAGAGCGTCAGCTCCTCTGTACAGCGCTGCGGTATATGTCAGAGCTATATAAATGTATAATAATAATACTGTGTGCTATGGAGGATAGAGCGTCAGCTCCTCTGTACAGCGCTGCGGTATAGGTCAGAGCTATATAAATGTATAATAATACTGTGTGCTATGGAGGATAGAGCGTCAGCTCCTCTGTACAGCACTGCGGTATATGTCAGAGCTATATAAATGTATAATAATAATACTGTGTGCTATGGAGGATAGAGTGTCAGCTCCTCTGTACAGCGCTGCGGTATATGTCAGAGCTATATAAATCTATAATAATAATAATACTGTGTGCTATGGAGGATAGAGCGTCAGCTCCTCTGTACAGCGCTGCGGTATATGTCAGAGCTATATAAATCTATAATAATAATAGTGTGTGCTATGGAGGATAGAGTGTCAGCTCCTCTGTACAGCGCTGCGGTATATGTCAGAGCTATATAAATCTATAATAATAATAATACTGTGTGCTATGGAGGATAGAGCGTCAGCTCCTCTGTACAGCGCTGCGGTATATGTCAGAGCTATATAAATGTATAATAATAATACTGTGTGCTATGGAGGATAGAGTGTCAGCTCCTCTGTACAGCGCTGCGGTATATGTCAGAGCTATATAAATGTATAATAATAATACTGTGTGCTATGGAGGATAGAGTGTCAGCTCCTCTGTACAGCGCTGCGGTATATGTCAGAGCTATATAAATGTATAATAATAATAGTGTGTGCTATGGAGGATAGAGCGTCAGCTCCTCTGTACAGCGCTGCGGTATAGGTCAGAGCTATATAAATGTATAATAATACTGTGTGCTATGGAGGATAGAGCGTCAGCTCCTCTGTACAGCACTGCGGTATATGTCAGAGCTATATAAATGTATAATAATAATACTGTGTGCTATGGAGGATAGAGCGTCAGCTCCTCTGTACAGCGCTGCGGTATATGTCAGAGCTATATAAATCTATAATAATAATAGTGTGTGCTATGGAGGATAGAGTGTCAGCTCCTCTGTACAGCGCTGCGGTATATGTCAGAGCTATATAAATCTATAATAATAATAATACTGTGTGCTATGGAGGATAGAGCGTCAGCTCCTCTGTACAGCGCTGCGGTATATGTCAGAGCTATATAAATGTATAATAATAATACTGTGTGCTATGGAGGATAGAGTGTCAGCTCCTCTGTACAGCGCTGCGGTATATGTCAGAGCTATATAAATGTATAATAATAATACTGTGTGCTATGGAGGATAGAGTGTCAGCTCCTCTGTACAGCGCTGCGGTATATGTCAGAGCTATATAAATGTATAATAATAATACTGTGTGCTATGGAGGATAGAGTGTCAGCTCCTCTGTACAGCGCTGCGGTATATGTCAGAGCTATATAAATGTATAATAATAATAGTGTGTGCTATGGAGGATAGAGCGTCAGCTCCTCTGTACAGCGCTGCGGTATAGGTCAGAGCTATATAAATGTATAATAATACTGTGTGCTATGGAGGATAGAGTGTCAGCTCCTCTGTACAGCGCTGCGGTATATGTCAGAGCTATATAAATGTATAATAATAATACTGTGTGCTATGGAGGATAGAGCGTCAGCTCCTCTGTACAGCGCTGCGGTATATGTCAGAGCTATATAAATTAAGGTGACCAGATTTTTAAAATGAAATCCGGGGACATTTTTTAAATTTTTTTTTACTGGCAAATGGTAAAATATTTTATACGCATATTATCCTAAATGATATATGCAGTGTATGTGGTATGTGAGTATGGAATGATTGTAAAAATGATATAGATGTTATTTCTCACACTTCCTCCATGAGATAAAAAAAGATACTTCTTAGAATTTTTTGGGAGGGGAGGGATGGGGCAGCTAAATTCAAATCCAATACGGGCAGGGGCGGCTCCAGACAATTTTTTTTGGGGGGGCTGTGGCGGTGCTTGAGGTAAAAGTGAGGGTGCAAGTGTGGTGCGCTACCTGTGGGCGTGGCCAAAAGTGGGTGTGGCCAGCAAGTTGCCACGGTCAAAAAGTGGAGGTTTCTTCATGGCGTCCAATGGTGATCAGTATATCCTGGCCTCTGTATACCAATAAAAAGCCAAAACATGCAGCACAACTCTACTCTTCCTTTATACAATTCTACAAATGGACTTATAAGTGCAATGGTGAAACCTATAAAATAATATCCAGTGCAAAACAACCAATGTATTGCAATGTAGTAGTGACGGTGTCACCCCCTCTGCAAAAATATTTTGAGAAATTGCAGAGCTTCAATGTGCAAATAATGTTGAAACCCCCTACATACAATAATAACAGAGATGCAAATCAAGCAGTGTATTAGAACATAGTAGTGATGGTGTCACCATCTCTGCAAAAAGTAAGAAATATTGCAGAGCTGCAATGTGCAAATCATGGTGAAAACCCCTATATATAATCATAGTAATAAAATGTAAAATATGTACATCAATTGTACATTTTATTATGTTAATATATAAGGGGTTTCACCACGATTTGCACATTGCAGCTCTGCAATTTCTCAAAATATTTTTGCAGAGGGGGTAAGACCATTATTACTTTACTCATATTGCAATACATTGGGTTGATTTGCACTGGATCTTCATTTATAGGTGTTACCATTGCCCTTATAAGTCCATTTGTACAATTTTATAGATTACGTGTAGGGCAGCGCTGCATTTTTTGCTTTTTATTGATTCACATTAAATGAGGGAACCAGCTAACAAGATTCTCTTATTGTTTTTGAGGTTTTTTTTTGTTGCATGGCAGTGGTTTTACTTTCTTATGTCCTCTGTATACTGGTAGCCACTGGCCCTGCATATTGGTGGTCAGTGTGCCCCCTGTATGCTGGTGGTCAGTGTGCCCCCTGTATGCTGGTGGTCAGTGTGCCCCCTGTATGCTGGTGGTCAGTGTGCCCCCTGTATGCTGGTGGTCAGTGTGCCCCCTGTATGCTGGTGGTCAGTGTGCCCCCTGTATGCTGGTGGTCAGTGTGCCCCCTGTATGCTGGTGGTCAGTGTGCCCCCTGTATGCTGGTGGTCAGTGTGCCCCCTGTATGCTGGTGGTCAGTGTGCCCCCTGTATGCTGGTGGTCAGTGTGCCCCCTGTATGCTGGTGGTCAGTGTGCCCCCTGTATGCTGGTGGTCAGTGTGCCCCCTGTATGCTGGTGGTCAGTGTGCCCCCTGTATGCTGGTGGTCAGTGTGCCCCCTGTATGCTGGTGGTCAGTGTGCCCGCTGTATGCTGGTGGTACGTGCTGGGTTCAGGAGGATGCTACTTGCAGGGATCAGGAGGATGCTACGTGCAGAGTTCTGGTGGATGCTACGTGCAGAGTTCTGGTGGATGCTACGTGCAGAGTTCTGGTGGATGCTACGTGCAGGCTTCAGGGGGATGCTACGTGCAGGGTGCAGGGCTCAGGAGGATGCTACATGCAGGGTGCAGGGCTCAGGAGGATGCTACATGCAGGGTGCAGGGCTCAGGAGGATGCTCTGTGCAGGGTGCAGGCTTCAGGGGGATGCTACGTGCAGGGTGCAGGGCTCAGGAGGATGCTACATGCAGGGTGCAGGGCTCAGGAGGATGCTCCGTGCAGGGTGCAGGGCTCAGGAGGATGCTCCGTGCAGGGTGCAGGGCTCAGGAGGATGCTCCGTGCAGGGTGCAGGCTTCAGGGGGATGCTACGTGCAGGGTGCAGGGCTCAGGAGGATGCTCCGTGCAGGGTGCAGGCTTCAGGGGGATGCTACGTGCAGGGCTCAGGAGGATGCTATGTACAGAGTGCAAGGTTCAGGCATGCATTACATACAGAGTGCACGGTTCAGGAGTGCGTTGTACGGAGTGCAAGGTCCAGGAATTAGTTAAACTGAAAAGACACCAATTACCGTATTTATCAGCGTATACCACACACTTTTTGGGTGGGTGCGTGTTATACGCTGATCCCCGCCGATCTCCGCTACGCTGAAGGGAGAGGAGCGAGCGCCGCCGATATACACATAGCCGAGTGTACTCGGCTAGGCTCGGCTCCACTCACAGTCACGCCCAGTCCTGCCATTGGACCTGTGTTATGTCCATCATAGGGGCGGGACTGGGTGGGACTGCGAGAGGAGCGCTCGCTCCTCTCCTCTAGAAATCAGCGGAGATCGGCGCCAATTTTAAATAATCAGCCTGCCTGGCCAAGGCTGCAAAGACACAAGGCTGCAATGACACAAGGCTGCAATGACACAAGGCTGTAATGACACAAGGCTGTAAAGACACAAGGCTGCAAAGACACAAGGCTGTAATGACACAAGGCTGTAATGACACAAGGCTGCAATGACACAAGGCTGCAAAGACACAAGGCTGTAATGACACAAGGCTGTAATGACACAAGGCTGCAATGACACAAGGCTGCAATGACACAAGGCTGTAATGACACAAGGCTGCAAAGACACAAGGCTGTAATGACACAAGGCTGTAATGACACAAGGCTGTAATGACACAAGGCTGCAAAGACACAAGGCTGTAATGACACAAGGCTGCAAAGACACAAGGCTGTAATGACACAAGGCTGTAATGACACAAGACTGCAATGACACAAGGCTGTAATGACACAAGGCTGTAATGACACAAGGCTGTAATGACACAAGGCTGTAATGACACAAGGCTGTAAAGACACAAGGCTGTAATGACACAAGACTGCAATGACACAAGGCTGTAATGACACAAGGCTGTAAAGACACAAGGCTGTAAAGACACAAGGCTGTAATGACACAAGGCTGTAATGACACAAGGCTGTAATGACACAAGGCTGTAAAGACACAAGGCTGTAATGACACAAGGCTGCAATGACACAAGGCTGTAATGACAAGGCTGTAATGACACAAGGCTGTAATGATAATGACACAAGGCTGTAATGACACAAGGCTGCAAAGACACAAGGCTGTAATGACACAAGGCTGTAATGACACAAGGCTGCAAAGACACAAGGCTGTAATGACACAAGGCTGTAATGACACAAGGCTGTAATGACACAAGGCTGCAAAGACACAAGGCTGTAATGACACAAGGCTGCAAAGACACAAGGCTGTAATGACACAAGGCTGTAATGACACAAGGCTGTAATGATAATGACACAAGGCTGTAATGACACAAGGCTGTAATGACACAAGGCTGTAATGACACAAGGCTGCAATGACACAAGGCTGTAATGACACAAGGCTGTAATGACACAAGGCTGTAATGACACAAGGCTGCAATGACACAAGGCTGTAATGACACAAGGCTGTAATGACACAAGGCTGCAAAGACACAAGGCTGTAATGACACAAGGCTGTAAAGACACAAGGCTGCAATGACACAAGGCTGTAATGACACAAGGCTGTAAAGACACAAGGCTGTAAAGACACAAGGCTGTAATGACACAAGGCTGTAATGATAATGACACAAGGCTGTAATGACACAAGGCTGTAATGACACAAGGCTGTAAAGACACAAGGCTGTAATGACACAAGGCTGTAAAGACACAAGGCTGTAATGACACAAGGCTGTAAAGACACAAGGCTGTAATGACACAAGGCTGTAAAGACACAAGGCTGTAATGACACAAGGCTGTAAAGACACAAGGCTGTAATGACACAAGGCTGTAATGACACAAGGCTGTAATGACACAAGGCTGCAATGACACAAGGCTGCAATGACACAAGGCTGTAATGACACAAGGCTGTAATGACACAAGGCTGTAATGACACAAGGCTGTAATGACACAAGGCTGTAATGACACAAGGCTGTAAAGACACAAGGCTGCAATGACACAAGGCTGTAAAGACACAAGGCTATAATGACACAAGGCTGTAATGACACAAGGCTGTAATGACACAAGGCTGTAATGACACAAGGCTGTAATGACACAAGGCTGTAATGATAATGACACAAGGCTGTAATGACACAAGGCTGTAATGACACAAGGCTGTAATGACACAAGGCTGTAATGACACAAGGCTGTAATGACACAAGGCTGTAATGATAATGACACAAGGCTGTAATGACACAAGGCTGTAAAGACACAAGGCTGTAATGACACAAGGCTGTAATGACACAAGGCTGTAATGATAATGACACAAGGCTGTAATGACACAAGGCTGTAATGACACAAGGCTGCAATGACACAAGGCTGCAATGACACAAGGCTGTAATGACACAAGGCTGTAATGACACAAGGCTGCAATGACACAAGGCTGTAATGATAATGACACAAGGCTGTAATGACACAAGGCTGTAAAGACACAAGGCTGTAATGACACAAGGCTGTAATGATAATGACACAAGGCTGTAATGACACAAGGCTGTAATGACACAAGGCTGTAATGACACAAGGCTGTAATGACACAAGGCTGTAATGACACAAGGCTGTAATGACACAAGGCTGTAATGACACAAGGCTGTAAAGACACAAGGCTGTAATGACACAAGGCTGTAATGACACAAGGCTGTAATGACACAAGGCTGTAATGACACAAGGCTGTAATGACACAAGGCTGTAAAGACACAAGGCTGTAATGACACAAGGCTGCAATGACACAAGGCTGTAATGACACAAGGCTGTAATGATAATGACACAAGGCTATAATGACACAAGGCTGTAAAGACACAAGGCTGTAATGACACAAGGCTGTAATGACACAAGGCTGTAATGACACAAGGCTGTAATGACACAAGGCTGTAATGACACAAGGCTGTAATGACACAAGGCTGTAATGACACAAGGCTGTAATGACACAAGGCTGTAATGACACAAGGCTGTAGATGACACAAGGCTGTAATGACACAAGGCTGTAATGACACAAGGCTGTAAAGACACAAGGCTGTAATGACACAAGGCTGCAAAGACACAAGGCTGTAATGACACAAGGTGAGAGGTGCCATAAGTGCAGCCATGATTTTGTGTAAAGACTTTTCTGGTACATCATTAGTTAACAGAAAGAAAAGAAGTTGTAGGTAGCTGAGTAGTCTTACTTACAGTGTCTGAGGGGGAGGGGATGCCAAGGCATGCAGCATGCAATCTGTGTGTGCTCCGGAGATTGTGAGGACTTTGCAGGGGGGAGGAAAGGCCTGTGCAGCAGCAGATAGTTGAGATGGAGTTTTAATAGAAGAGTGAGCAAACCTGCTATCTTCAGAGGTTGTGTCTCTACTTGGTGACTGCACTGCTCCTCCTTCTCTCCTCAGGATGTGTTAGGCCCGGGTGCAGTGATTGGTGGGTACAGCTGGTCTCTCTATATGTGCTGCTCTGTAGGGGGAGGTCAGAGCTCTCCAGGGAAAGATGCTGGACAGAGATGTTGATCATAGACATCCAAGACAAAACCCAAGATTTTCGATTTGCGCCCCAAGACTGCCTGAGTAGTGAGAATGAATGGAGCTGTCAAGTCCAACCTCTGATGTCGGGATGGGCGGGGCCAATATGCGGAGCTACGCCCCATTTGTCAGACAGCCCGTGCATAGACAAATAGCTGGCGGTTTATGCATTGGTGGGCGGGGAGGAAGGTGGCAGGGGGCGGGACCAATTGTAACTAGTGTATATGTACCCACAGTGGTGTATAATAAACCTGAATTATACACCGGTGTGGGTACATATACACTAGTTACAATTGGTCCTGCCCCCTGCCACCTTCCTCCCTGCCCACCAATGCATAAACCGCCAGCTATTTGTTTATGCACGGGCTGTCTGACAGAGGGGGCGGAGCTCCGCATATCGGCCCCTCCCATCCCCGACATCAGAGCTTGGGTTTGACAGCTCCACTCACTCTCAGTGTCACTGCGGCCCTACGCTCCAGGCTTGCCCACCAATCCAAAACACACTGGATGATATTGACATTGCTGCATGTCCTGCTAGGGCTAGGTAATAAGTATAGGTACCCCCCTGAATCCGGGGACAGATCCGGGGACAGACGTGGTCCGGGGACAGTGTCCTCAATCCGGGGACTGTCCCCGGAAACCGGGGACGTCTGGTCACCCTAATATAAATGTATAATAATAATACTGTGTGCTATGGAGGATAGAGCGTCAGCTCCTCTGTACAGCGCTGCGGTATATGTCAGAGCTATATAAATGTATAATAATAATACTGTGTGCTATGGAGGATAGAGCATCAGCTCCTCTGTACAGCGCTGCGGTATATGTCAGAGCTATATAAATGTATAATAATAATACTGTGTGTGCTATGGAGGATAGAGCGTCAGCTCCTCTGTACAGCGCTGCGGTATATGTCAGAGCTATATAAATGTATAATAATAGTGTGTGCTATGGAGGATAGAGCGTCAGCTCCTCTGTACAGCACTGCGGTATATGTCAGAGCTATATAAATGTATAATAATAATAGTGTGTGCTATGGAGGATAGAGCGTCAGCTCCTCTGTACAGCGCTGCGGTATAGGTCAGAGCTATATAAATGTATAATAATACTGTGTGCTATGGAGGATAGAGCGTCAGCTCCTCTGTACAGCACTGCGGTATATGTCAGAGCTATATAAATGTATAATAATAATAGTGTGTGCTATGGAGGATAGAGTGTCAGCTCCTCTGTACAGCGCTGCGGTATATGTCAGAGCTATATAAATCTATAATAATAATAATACTGTGTGCTATGGAGGATAGAGCGTCAGCTCCTCTGTACAGCGCTGCGGTATATGTCAGAGCTATATAAATCTATAATAATAATAGTGTGTGCTATGGAGGATAGAGCGTCAGCTCCTCTGTACAGCGCTGCGGTATATGTCAGAGCTATATAAATGTATAATAATAATAGTGTGTGCTATGGAGGATAGAGCGTCAGCTCCTCTGTACAGCGCTGCGGTATATGTCAGAGCTATATAAATGTATAATAATAATACTGTGTGCTATGGAGGATAGAGCGTCAGCTCCTCTGTACAGCGCTGCGGTATATGTCAGAGCTATATAAATGTATAATAATAATACTGTGTGCTATAGAGGATAGAGCGTCAGCTCCTCTGTACAGCGCTGCGGTATATGTCAGAGCTATATAAATGTATAATAATAATAATACTGTGTGCTATGGAGGATAGAGTGTCAGCTCCTCTGTACAGCGCTGCGGTATATGTCAGAGCTATATAAATGTATAATAATAATAGTGTGTGTGCTATGGAGGATAGAGCGTCAGCTCCTCTGTACAGCGCTGCGGTATAGGTCAGAGCTATATAAATGTATAATAATAATACTGTGTGCTATGGAGGATAGAGCGTCAGCTCCTCTGTACAGCGCTGCGGTATATGTCAGAGCTATATAAATGTATAATAATAATACTGTGTGCTATGGAGGATAGAGCGTCAGCTCCTCTGTACAGCGCTGCGGTATATGTCAGAGCTATATAAATGTATAATAATAATAGTGTGTGCTATGGAGGATAGAGCGTCAGCTCCTCTGTACAGCGCTGCGGTATAGGTCAGAGCTATATAAATGTATAATAATACTGTGTGCTATGGAGGATAGAGCGTCAGCTCCTCTGTACAGCACTGCGGTATATGTCAGAGCTATATAAATGTATAATAATAATACTGTGTGCTATGGAGGATAGAGTGTCAGCTCCTCTGTACAGCGCTGCGGTATATGTCAGAGCTATATAAATCTATAATAATAATAATACTGTGTGCTATGGAGGATAGAGCGTCAGCTCCTCTGTACAGCGCTGCGGTATATGTCAGAGCTATATAAATGTATAATAATAATACTGTGTGCTATGGAGGATAGAGCGTCAGCTCCTCTGTACAGCGCTGCGGTATATGTCAGAGCTATATAAATGTATAATAATAATACTGTGTGCTATGGAGGATAGAGTGTCAGCTCCTCTGTACAGCGCTGCGGTATATGTCAGAGCTATATAAATGTATAATAATAATACTGTGTGCTATGGAGGATAGAGTGTCAGCTCCTCTGTACAGCGCTGCGGTATAGGTCAGAGCTATATAAATGTATAATAATACTGTGTGCTATGGAGGATAGAGCGTCAGCTCCTCTGTACAGCACTGCGGTATATGTCAGAGCTATATAAATGTATAATAATAATACTGTGTGCTATGGAGGATAGAGCGTCAGCTCCTCTGTACAGCGCTGCGGTATATGTCAGAGCTATATAAATGTATAATAATAATACTGTGTGCTATGGAGGATAGAGCGTCAGCTCCTCTGTACAGCGCTGTGGTATATGTCAGAGCTATATAAATGTATAATAATAATAGTGTGTGACTGTGGGGGGAGGGGACATTAGAGTGTAAGCTCCTCTGTACAGAGACTGATGTGACTGTGGGGGGAGGGGACATTAGAGTGTAAGCTCCTCTGTATAGAGACTGATGTGACTGTGGGGGGAGGGGACATTAGAGTGTAAGCTCCTCTGTACAGAGACTGATGTGTGGGGGGAGGGGACATTAGAGTGTAAGCTCCTCTGTATAGAGACTGATGTGACTGTGGGGGAGGGGACATTAGAGTGTAAGCTCCTCTGTATAGAGACTGATGTGACTGTGGGGGGAGGGGACATTAGAGTGTAAGCTCCTCTGTATAGAGACTGATGTGACTGTGGGGGGAGGGGACATTAGAGTGTAAGCTCCTCTGTATAGAGACTGATGTGACTGGGGGGGGAGGGGACTTTAGAGTGTAAGCTCCTCTGTATAGAGACTGATGTGACTGTGGGGGGAGGGGACATTAGAGTGTAAGCTCCTCTGTATAGAGACTGATGTGACTGTGGGGGGAGGGGACATTAGAGTGTAAGCTCCTCTGTATAGAGACTGATGTGACTGTGGGGGAGGGGACATTAGAGTGTAAGCTCCTCTGTATAGAGACTGATGTGACTGTGGGGGGAGGGGACATTAGAGTGTAAGCTCCTCTGTATAGAGACTGATGTGACTGTGGGGGGAGGGGACATTAGAGTGTAAGCTCCTCGGGCAGGTATAGCGTTGGGGGCGGTCCCTCTGTAAATCTCCTGTACTCCCCTCCCCCTCTGTATATTGGGTTGTGGGGTGACTCCGCACACATTGACTTTTCTCACCATTTGCAAGTAAAAGAGATGCAAATCCGGGGTGAGGAGGAGGAAACGATCGGTGTTGTTGGCGGCTCGGGAATCGTTCTCTGCCGTCTCCTGGACACCGGCACATCTCGGCTGTCAATCATTAACCCCCCCCGAGGAAGGGTGGGAAGGGACCGGCATGTGGCGGCTCCCAACGTCTCCATGTGACCGATGCAAATATAAAAGATATATAGAGCAAGGACAAATCCTTCCACAGGTCATGTCATCGTTTTCCATTTGTCACACACCAGCTGAAAGCTGAAATCAGGCTTGCAGTGACAACAGTCACTCCCCAGAGGGAGGAGAGCAGGTAAGGTGGGCGTCACCCAGTGTGATGTCACTGATAGCCCCAGTAGGAGGAGTCTCCAGACCTGCAGGCACTGAAGGGTGTTACCTACTTCTGTATAGCTCCGCGGGGGCGGAGCTCTCTGTACCTTACATTAAAATATTTCCTGTATGTGTGTTTGTGTGAAATCAGGGTTGCAAAGACAATAGTCAGGCTCAGAGGGTGAAGAGAAGTTTAGGTGGGCGTCACCAATGTGATGTCACTGAGAGTGCCAGTAGGAGGAGTCTCCAGACCTGCAGGTACTAAAGAGTGTTACGTCCCTCTGTATAGCTCTGCAGGGGCGGAGCTCCCTGTACCTTACATTGAAATAGTTCCTGTATGTCTGTTTGTCTGAAATCAGGGAGGAGTCTCCAGACCTGCAAATACCCCCTCTCTATAGCTCCGCGGGGGCGGAGCTCCCTGTACCGTACTTTGAAATAGTTCCTGTATGTCTGTAATCAGGGAGGAGTCTCCAGACCTGCAGGCACTCCCTCTATATATCTCCGCGAGGGCGGAGCTCCCTGTACCTTACATTGAAATAGTTCCCGTATGTCTGTTTGTCTGAAATCAGGGAGGAGTCTCCAGACCTGCAGGCACTCCCTCTGTATAGCTCCGCGGGGGCGGAGCTCCCTGTACCTTACTTTGAAATAGTTCCTGCATGTGTGTTCATCTGTTTAGTTGCAGCATGATTGGGAATCCGGCGACAGAAGTGAGACTCCACAGCAGAGAGCAGCACTATATCCAAGCAATTATTGGCCACAACTAAAATACTAGTTTTGGGTGGATATGGATGTGATCATTTTCCATTTGTCACATACCAGCTAAAAGCTGAAATCAGACTTGCAGTGACAATGCCTGGCGGTCGGGGGAGAGGGAAAAGTCAGGCTCAGAGGGAGGAGAGAAGGTAAGGTGGGCGTCACCAGTGCCATTTCACTGATAGTCCCAGTAGGAGGAGTCTCCAGACCTGCAGGCACTCCCTCTATATAGCTCCATGGGGGCGGAGCTCTCTGTACCTTACATTGAAATAGTTCCTGTATGTGTGTTCATCAGAAATCAGGCTTGCAGTGACAATGCCTGGCGGTCGGGAAGGGGAACAGTTAGGCTCGGAGGGAGGAGAAAAGGTAAGGTGGGCGTGACCAGTATGACGTCACATAAAACCACCAGTGGCAGCCAGTAGGAGGAGTCTCCAGACCTGCAGGCACTGAAGGGTGTTATCTTCTCCTGTATAGCTCCGCGGGGGCGAAGCTCTCTGTACCTTACATTTAAAATAATTCCTGTATGTGTATTTGTGTGAAATCAGGCTTGCAAAGACAACAGCTAGGCTCGGAGGGAGGAGGGGAGTTTAGGTGGGTGTCACCAGTGTGATGTCCCAGTAGGAGGAGTCTCAGGCACTGAAGGGTGTTACCTTCTTCTGTATAGCTCTGCGGGGGCGGAGCTCTCTGTACCTTACATTTAAAATAATTCCTGTATGTGTGTTTGTGTGAAATCAGGCTCGCAAAGACAACAGCTAGGTTCGAAGGGAGGAGGGAAGTTCAGGTGGGCGTCACCAGTGTGATGTCCCAGTAGGAGGAGTCTCAGGCACTGAAGGGTGTTACCTTCTTCTGTATAGCTCTGCGGGGGCGGAGCTCTCTGTACCTTACATTGAAATAATTCCTGTATGTGTGTTTGTGTGAAATCAGGCTCGCAAAGACAGCAGCTAGGCTCGGGGGGAGGAGGGAAGTTCAGGTGGGCGTCACCAGTGTGATGTCCCAGTAGGAGGAGTCTCAGGCACTGAAGGGTGTTGCCTCCCCCTGTAAAGCTCTGCAGGGGCGGAGCTCCCTGTGCCCTGCATGTGTGCTCATCTGTTAAGCGTCAGCGTGATTGGGAATGCAGCGACGGAAGTGAGACTCCACCGCAGTATATTGAAGCGATCATCGGCCACAAGAAAAATACTGGATTGGCCGCCATGACCAGCGCCATCACTCACCTCGTACTTGTTTGGCGCCACGTAGCGCCCGTGCGTCTGGTAGGAGGTGTAGTCGTTCATGGAGTGGTAGGAGCCCCGGGTGGTGAACATGTCCATGTGTCCGGAGTGCTTCCGGCGGCAGAGCAGGACGATCTGCGGGGGAGAGGAGGAAAGTGACTGGAGGATTCTGGGAATCCGGAGAAGATGGGGACGGCCATGACTGGAAGGAAGCCGAGTACTCACCATGATGATGATGAAGATGATGCAGAGGAAGACGAGGACCGAGGCCAGGACCAGCAGGGCGATCCCCCATCCCGGCACCGCGGAGGCGGAAGTGGAGGCGAACGGCGTGGTGCTGGCTGCGGGGAGGAAGGAGAGACGGTGATTGGATGGGAAGACAGGATCATACAACCAATAGGGAGAGACTGACCCTCCACTTCCTGTCCTGGTGACCCCCTGTGTGTAATGATGTGACGGGGTCACCACCAGGGAAAAGTCAACAATACTAACATGTGTCCCCCCCTCCCCCATCTGAAACTAACCTGGACACGAGGATTCAGTCTGTGGTCACTTACCTTGTACACTGTCTATTCGGAGACCATTCAGCTCATTGCTGTTCTTGGACAGAGCATCCGTCATTGCGGTCTGTATATTGCTGGAGCTTGGAGACCCTTTAAATTGGGTTTGTGTGTCGGCATTGATGGACCCGGGGCTGCAAAGAGGATGAGAATGGATTACACCGAGTACCTACAGAGTACCTAGAGAGTATCTACAGAGTATCTAGAGAGTACCTAGAGAGTACCTAGAGAGTATCTACAGAGTACCTAGAGAGTACCTAGAGAGTACCTACAGAGTACCTACAGAGTACCTAGAGAGTACCTAGAGAGTACCTACAGAGTACCTAGAGAGTACCTAGAGAGTACCTAGAGAGTACCTAGAGAGTACCTAGAGAGTATCTACAGAGTACCTAGAGAGTACCTAGAGAGTATCTACAGAGTACCTAGAGAGTACCTAGAGAGTACCTAGAGAGTATCTACAGAGTACCTAGAGAGTACCTAGAGAGTATCTACAGAGTACCTAGAGAGTACCTAGAGAGTACCTAGAGAGTATCTACAGAGTACCTAGAGAGTACCTAGAGAGTACCTACAGAGTACCTACAGAGTACCTAGAGAGTACCTAGAGAGTACCTACAGAGTACCTACAGAGTACCTAGAGAGTATCTACAGAGTACCTAGAGAGTATCTAGAGAGTACCTAGAGAGTATCTACAGAGTACCTACAGAGTATCTACAGAGTACCTACAGAGTATCTAGAGAGTATCTACAGAGTATCTACAGAGTACCTAGAGAGTACCTAGAGAGTATCTACAGAGTACCTAGAGAGTATCTACAGAGTATCTACAGAGTACCTAGAGAGAATCTACAGAGTATCTACAGAGTATCTAGAGAGTATCTACAGAGTACATAGAGAGTATCTACAGAGTACCTACAGAGTATCTAGAGAGTACCTAGAGAGTATCTACAGAGTACCTAGAGAGTATCTACAGAGTACCTAGAGAGTATCTAGAGAGTACCTACAGAGTACCTACAGAGTATCTACAGAGTATCCACTGAATATCTAGAGTATCCACAGAGTATCTACAGTATACCTACAGAGTATCCATAGAGTATCTACAGAGTATCCATAGAGTATCTACAGAGTATCCATGGAGTATCCACAGAGTATCTACAGTATACCTACAGAGTATCCATAGAGTATCTACAGAGTATCCATAGAGTATCTACAGAGTATCTACAGTATACCTACAGAGTATCCATAGAGTATCTACAGAGTATCCATAGAGTATCTACAGAGTATCCATGGAGTATCCACAGAGTATCTACAGTATACCTACAGAGTATCCATAGAGTATCTACAGAGTATCCATGGAGTATCCACAGAGTATCTACATTATACCTAGAGAGTATCCACAGAGCATCTACAGTACACCTAAAGTGTATCCACAGAGTATCTACATAGTATCTACATAGTATTTAGCATATCCATAGAGTATCTACAACGTAGATACAGAGTACCTATGAAAAATCGACATAGTATTCACAGTGTATTTGTAGTGGTGGCACTCTACATGGTGTGGATTTGTAGTGGTGGCTCTGTACATGATGTGTATTTGTAGTGGTGGCACTGTACATGATGTGTATTTGTAGTGGTGGCACTGTACATGATGTGGATTTGTAGTGGTGGCTCTGTACATGATGTAGATTTGTAGTGGTGGCACTGTACATGATGTGGATTTGTAGTGGTGGCTCTGTACATGATGTGGTTTTGTAGTGGTGGCACTGTACATGATGTGGATTTGTAGTGGTGGCACTGTACATGATGTAGATTTGTAGTGGTGGCACTGTACATGATGTAGATTTGTAGTGGTGGCACTGTACATGATGTGGATTTGTAGTGGTGGCACTGTACATGATGTAGATTTGTAGTGGTGGCACTGTACATGATGTGGATTTGTAGTGGTGGCACTGTACATGATGTGGATTTGTAGTGGTGGCACTGTACATGATGTGTATTTGTAGTGGTGGCACTGTACATGATGTAGATTTGTAGTGGTGGCACTGTACATGATGTGGATTTGTAGTGGTGGCACTGTACATGATGTGGATTTGTAGTGGTGGCACTGTACATGATGTTGATTTGTAGTGGTGGCACTGTACATGATGTGGATTTGTAGTGGTGGCACTGTACATGATGTGGATTTGTAGTGGTGGCACTGTACATGATGTGGATTTGTAGTGGTGGCACTGTACATGATGTGTATTTGTAGTGGTGGCACTGTACATGATGTGTATTTGTAGTGGTGGCACTGTACATGACGTGGATTTGTAGTGGTGGCACTGTACATGGTGTGTATTTGTAGTGGTGGCACTGTACATGGCTTGGATATGTAGTGGTGGCACTGTACATGCTGTAGATTTGTAGTGGTGGCTCTGTACATGATGTGGATTTGGAGTGGTGGCTCTGTACATGATGTGGATTTGTAGTGGTGGCACTGTACATGATGTGTATTTGTAGTGGTGGCACTGTACATGATGTGGATTTGTAGTGGTGGCACTGTACATGATGTGTATTTGTAGTGGTGGCACTGTACATGATGTGGATTTGTAGTGGTGGCACTGTACATGATGTGGATTTGTAGTGGTGGCACTGTACATGATGTGTATTTGTAGTGGTGGCACTGTACATGATGTGGATTTGTAGTGGTGGCACTGTACATGATGTGTATTTGTAGTGGTGGCACTGTACATGATGTGGATTTGTAGTGGTGGCACTGTACATGATGTGTATTTGTAGTGGTGGCACTGTACATGACGTGGATTTGTAGTGGTGGCACTGTACATGATGTGTATTTGTAGTGGTGGCACTGTACATGACGTGGATTTGTAGTGGTGGCACTGTACATGGCTTGGATATGTAGGGGTGGCACTGTACATGATGTGGATTTGTAGTGGTGGCACTGTACATGATGTAGATTTGTAGTGGTGGCACTGTACATGATGTGGATTTGTAGTGGTGGCACTGTACATGATGTGGATTTGTAGTGGTGGCACTGTACATGGCTTGGATATGTAGTGGTGGCACTGTACATGATGTGGATTTGTAGTGGTGGCACTGTACATGATGTAGATTTGTAGTGGTGGCACTGTACATGATGTGGATTTGTAGTGGTGGCACTGTACATGATGTGGATTTGTAGTGGTGGCACTGTACATGATGTGTATTTGTAGTGGTGGCACTGTACATGATGTGGATTTGTAGTGGTGGCACTGTACATGATGTGGATTTGTAGTGGTGGCACTGTACATGATGTGGATTTGTAGTGGTGGCACTGTACATGATGTGGATTTGTAGTGGTGGCACTGTACATGATGTGGATTTGGGGTGGTGGCACTGTACATGATGTGGATTTGTAGTGGTGGCACTGTACATGATGTGGATTTGTAGTGGTGGCACTGTACATGATGTGGATTTGGGGTGGTGGCACTGTACATGATGTGGATTTGTAGTGGTGGCACTGTACATGATGTGGATTTGTAGTGGTGGCACTGTACATGATGTGGATTTGTAGTGGTGGCACTGTACATGATGTGTATTTGTAGTGGTGGCACTGTACATGATGTGTATTTGTAGTGGTGGCACTGTACATGATGTGTATTTGTAGTGGTGGCACTGTACATGGTGTGGATTTGTAGTGGTGGTACTGTACATGATGTGGATTTGTAGTGGTGGCACTGTACATGGCTTGGATATGTAGGGGTGGCACTGTAAATGACGTGGATTTGTAGTGGTGGCACTGTGCATGATGTGGATTTGGGGTGGTGGCACTGTACATGATGTGGATTTGTAGTGATGGCTCTGTACATGATGTGTATTTGTAGTGGTGGCACCGTACATGCTGTGGATTTGTAGTGGTGGCTCTGTACATGATGTGTATTTGTAGTGGTGGCACCGTACATGCTGTGGATTTGTAGTGGTGGCACTGTACATGATGTGGATTTGGAGTGGTGGCACTGTACATGATGTGGATTTGTAGTGGTGGCTCTGTACATGATGTGGATTTGTAGTGGTGGCTCTGTACATGATGTGGATTTGTAGTGGTGGCTCTGTACATGATGTGTATTTGTAGTGGTGGCACTGTACATGATGTGGATTTGTAGTGGTGGCTCTGTACATGATGTGTATTTGTAGTGGTGGCACCGTACATGCTGTGGATTTGTAGTGGTGGCACTGTACATGATGTGGATTTGGAGTGGTGGCACTGTACATGATGTGGATTTGTAGTGGTGGCTCTGTACATGATGTGTATTTGTAGTGGTGGCACCGTACATGCTGTGGATTTGTAGTGGTGGCACTGTACATGATGTGGATTTGGAGTGGTGGCACTGTACATGATGTGGATTTGTAGTGGTGGCACTGTACATGGTGTGAATATGTAGGGGTGGCACTGTACATGATGTGGATTTGGAGTGGTGGCACTGTACATGATGTGGATTTGTAGTGGTGGCACTGTACATGATGTGGATTTGTAGTGGTGGCACTGTACATGATGTGGATTTGTAGTGGTGGCACTGTACATGATGTGGATTTGTAGTGGTGGCTCTGTACATGATGTGGATTTGTAGTGGTGGCTCTGTACATGATGTGTATTTGTAGTGGTGGCTCTGTACATGATGTGGATTTGTAGTGGTGGCACTGTACATGGTGTGGATATGCAGGGGTGGCACTGTACATGATGTGGATTTGTAGTGGTGGCACTGTACATGATGTGGATTTGTAGTGGTGGCACTGTACATGATGTGGATTTGTAGTGGTGGCACTGTACATGGTGTGGATATGCAGGGGTGGCACTGTACATGGTGTGGATATGTAGGGGTGGCACTGTGCATGATGTGGATTTGGAGTGGGGGCACTGTACATGATGTGGATTTGTAGTGGTGGCACTGTACATGGTGTGGATATGTAGGGGTGGCACTGTGCATGATGTGGATTTCGAGTGGGGGCACTCTACATGGTGTGGTTTTGTAGTGGTGGCATTGTACATGATGTGGAATTGTAGTGGTGGCACTGTACATGATGTGGATTTGTAGTGGTGGCACTGTACATGGCTTGGATATGTAGGGGTGGCACTGTACATGACGTGGATTTGTAGTGGTGGCACTGTACATGATGTGGATTTGGAGTGGTGGCACTGTACATGATGTGGATTTGTAGTGGTGGCTCTGTACATGATGTAGATTTGTAGTGGTGGCACTGTACATGATGTGGAATTGTAGGGGTGGCACTGTACATGATGTGGATTTGTAGTGGTGCCCCTATACATGGTGTGGATATGTAGGGGTGGCACTGTACATGGTGTGGATTTGTAGTGGTGGCACTGTACATGATGTGGATTTGTAGTGGTGGCTCTGTACATGATGTGGATTTGTAGTGGTGGCACTGTACATGATGTGGATTTGTAATGGTGGCACTGTACATGGCTTGGATATGTAGGGGTGGCACTGTACATGACGTGGATTTGTAGTGGTGGCACTGTACATGATGTGAATTTGGAGTGGGAGCACTGTACATGATGTGGATTTGTAGTGGTGGCACTGTACATGACATAGATTTGGAGTAGTGGCATTGTACATGGCGTGGATATGCAGGGGGTGCACTGTACATGGTGTGGATTTGTAGTGGTGGCACTGTACATGATGTGGATTTGTAGTGGTGGCACTGTACATGATGTGGATTTGTAGTGGTGGCACTGTACATGATGTGGATTTGTAGTGGTGGCACTGTACATGATGTGGATTTGTAGTGGTGGCACTGTACATGATGTGGATTTGTAGTGGTGGCACTGTACATGATGTGGATATGTAGGGGTGGCACTGTACATGACGTGGATTTGTAGTGGTGGCACTGTACATGATGTGGATTTGTAGTGGTGGCACTGTACATGATGTGGATTTGTAGTGGTGGCACTGTACATGATGGGGATTTGTAGTGGTGGCACTGTACATGATGTGTATTTGTAGTGGTGGCACTGTACATGATGGGGATTTGTAGTGGTGGCACTGTACATGATGTGGATTTGTAGTGGTGGCACTGTACATGATGTGTATTTGTAGTGGTAGCTCTGTACATGGCTTGGATATGTAGGGGTGGCACTGTACATGATGTGTATTTGTAGTGGTGGCACTGTACATGATGTGTATTTGTAATGGTGGCACTGTACATGATGGGGATTTGTAGTGGTGGCACTGTACATGATGTGTATTTGTAGTGGTGGCAGTGTACATGATGTGGATTTGTAGTGGTGGCACTGTACATGATGTGTATTTGTAATGGTGGCACTGTACATGGCTTGGATATGTAGGGGTGGCACTGTACATGACGTGGATTTGTAGTGGTGGCACTGTACATGATGTTGATTTGTAGTGGTGGCACTGTACATGGCGTGAATATGTAGGGGTGGCATTGTACATGATGTTGATTTGTAATGGTGGCACTGTACATGATGTGGATTTGTTTTGGTGGCACTGTACATGACGTGGATTTGTAGTGGTGGCACTGTACATGACGTGGATTTGTAGTGGTGACACTGTACATGATGTTGATTTGTAGTGGTGGCACTGTATATGGCGTGAATATGTAGGGGTGGCACTCTACGTGGTGTGGTTTTGTAGTTGTGGCACTGTACATGATGTGGATTTGTAGTGGTGGCACTGTACATGATGTGGATTTGGAGTGGTGGCACTGTACATGATGTGGATTTGTAGTGGTGGCACTGTACATGATGTGGATTTGTAGTGGTGGCTCTGTACATGATGTAGATTTGTAGTGGTGGCACTGTACATGATGTGGAATTGTAGGGGTGGCACTGTACATGATGTGGATTTGCAGTGGTGCCACTATACATGGTGTGGATATGTAGGGGTGGCACTGTACATGATGTGGATTTGTAGTGGTGGCACTGTACATGATGTGGATTTGTAGTGGTGGTACTGTACATGATGTGGTTTTGTAGTGGTGGCACTGTACATGATGTGGATTTGTAGTGGGGGCACTGTACATGGCTTGGATATGTAGGGGTGGCACTGTACATGACGTGGATTTGTAGTGGTGGCACTGTACATGATGTGGATTTGTAGTGGTGGCACTGTACATGATTTGGATTTGTAGTGGTGGCTCTGTACATGATGTGGATTTGTAGTGGTGGCACTGTACATGATGTGTATTTGTAGTGGTGGCACTGTACATGATGTGGATTTGTAATGGTGGCACTGTACATAGCTTGGATATGTAGGGGTGGCACTGTACATGACGTGGATTTGTAGTGGTGGCACTGTACATGATGTGAATTTGGAGTGGGGGCACTGTACATGACGTGGATTTGTAGTGGTGGCACTGTACATGATGTGAATTTGGAGTGGGGGCACTGTACATGATGTGGATTTGTAGTGGTGGCACTGTACATGACATAGATTTGGAGTGGTGGCATTGTACATGGCGTGGATATGCAGGGGGTGCACTGTACATGGTGTGGATTTGTAGTGGTGGCACTGTACATGATGTGGATTTGTAGTGGTGGCACTGTACATGATGTGGATTTGTAGTGGTGGCACTGTACATTATGTGGATTTGTAGTGGGGGCACTGTACATGGCTTGGATATGTAGGGGTGGCACTGTACATGACGTGGATTTGTAGTGGTGGCACTGTACATGATGTGGATTTGTAGTGGTGGCACTGTACATGATGTGTATTTGTAATGGTGGCACTGTACATGATGGGGATTTGTAGTGGTGGCACTGTACATGATGTGTATTTGTAGTGGTGGCAGTGTACATGATGTGGATTTGTAGTGGTGGCACTGTACATGATGTGGATTTGTAATGGTGGCACTGTACATGATGTGGATTTGTAGTGGGGGCACTGTACATGGCTTGGATATGTAGGGGTGGCACTGTACATGACGTGGATTTGTAGTGGTGGCACTGTACATGATGTTGATTTGTAGTGGTGGCACTGTACATGGCGTGAATATGTAGGGGTGGCATTGTACATGATGTTGATTTGTAGTGGTGGCACTGTACATGATGTGGATTTGTTTTGGTGGCACTGTACATGACGTGGATTTGTAGTGGTGGCACTGTACATGACGTGGATTTGTAGTGGTGGCACTGTACATGATGTTGATTTGTAGTGGTGGCACTGTATATGGCGTGAATATGTAGGGGTTGCACTCTACATGGTGTGGTTTTGTAGTTGTGGCACTGTACATGATGTGGATTTGTAGTGGTGGCACTGTACATGATGTGTATTTGTAATGGTGGCACTGTACATGGCTTGGATATGTAGGGGTGGCACTGTACATGACGTGGATTTGTAGTGGTGGCACTGTACATGATGTTGATTTGTAGTGGTGGCACTGTACATGGCGTGAATATGTAGGGGTGGCATTGTACATGATGTTGATTTGTAATGGTGGCACTGTACATGACGTGGATTTGTAGTGGTGGCACTGTACATGACGTGGATTTGTAGTGGTGACACTGTACATGATGTTGATTTGTAGTGGTGGCACTGTATATGGCGTGAATATGTAGGGGTGGCACTCTACGTGGTGTGGTTTTGTAGTTGTGGCACTGTACATGATGTGGATTTGTAGTGATGGCACTGTACATGATGTGGATCTGCAGTGGTGGCACTGTACGTGACGTGGATTTGTAGTGGTCGCACTGTACAGGATGTGGATTTGTAGTGGTGGCACCCTATAAACTACCAGTGTGATAAATTCCAGCAGGAAAATATCTGCAAAAAATGTGGCACAAAAGTTGCAGACTAGAAGGTGGCAGTGACCACGGGTTATAAGGAGCCTGAGCCACGTACAGCATGGTGTTTAATGTGATATTATATCCAATCTCTTCCATCATAGGGTGCACAGATTGTGACATTCTACAGAGATTTTCTCATTTCTGAGGCGCGTGTCACATTCCACGGGAACGTAGTGATTGTTTGTCACACCAGTTCGAATGTCACAATCTGTCACCTTTTTAGTGTCACGCCTTTGTTAGTTCATAGGGCCCGGGGTTTGTATTTTAAATAAAGAATTCTCTGAGGCGTGGGATATGAACCCCCCTACGTGGCACACCTATTCCTGACCTTTGTGGCTTATCGTTCCAGCACTGTATGTAATATACAGAAGTTTGATCTCCATTGTTTAGTCTTTGTATACATAAGAGGGACGTCTGATAAGATAGCAGACTACTTCCCCTGGAAAGATCGTCACCTTGGACCTCTGCCAACGTGGCCTATCCATTCATTCTCTTCTACCACTTGTTTGTTTGTAGAAAAATTACATAAATTCGGCACTAACCTGAAAGACAGAATTAATACACCGAGGTAGGTGTCACGGGTCGAGCAGGTGGAGCAGTTATACACGTCGTTAAACTGTAAAGAATACAAACAAAAGATTAGAAGATGGTCAGAGGGTGGCGGGAGGACAATGCACATTCGTGGCCAGACAATCCCCTCACCAGGTTTTTGATCTTCGCCTGCAGGTCCAGGAAGAGGGTGGATGTAGGGTCATTGAGGAGGGTGGAATACACCTGGTTGGTGATGTGCAGTCTCATGTAGATAGGAGTGATGAGCTGACTTGTGGTCTGTACCACAGAGGTGCTGGGTGAGGTGGCCCCCGTGGCATTTGAAGTTGCTGTATTTGCTGTGGATGTCACAGTACTTGCAGCGCTTGAAGTAGTTGAGGTACTATTTGTAGAATTTGTGTTACTTGGAGTAGTGCCTGTGGCAGGTGGTGCAGCTGTAGTGCTATTTGCGGTACTTGTATTATTTATTGTGGTTGTGCCCGTGGCAGGTGGTGCAGCTGTAGTGCTATTTGCGGTACTTGCATTATTTACTTTGGTTGTGCCTGTGGCAGGTGGTGCAGCTGTAGTACTATTTGCGGTACTTGCATTATTTACTGCGGTTGTGCCCGTGGCAGGTGGTGCAGCTGTAGTACTATTTGCGGTACTTGCATTATTTACTGCGGTTGTGCCCGTGGCAGGTGGTGCAGCTGTAGTACTATTTGCGGTACTTGCATTATTTACTGCGGTTGTGCCCGTGGCAGGTGGTGCAGCTGTAGTACTATTTGCGGTACTTGCATTATTTACTGCGGTTGTGCCCGTGGCAGGTGGTGCAGCTGTAGTACTATTTGCGGTACTTGCATTATTTACTGCGGTTGTGCCCGTGGCAGGTGGTGCAGCTGTAGTACTATTTGCGGTACTTGCATTATTTACTGCGGTTGTGCCCGTGGCAGGTGGTGCAGCTGTAGTACTATTTGCGGTACTTGCATTATTTACTCCGGTTGTGCTCGTGGCAGGATGTGCAGCCGTAGTACTATTTCCGGTACTTGCATTATTTACTGCGGTTGTGCCCGTGGCAGGTGGTGCAACCGTAGTACTATTTGCGGTACTTGCATTATTTACTGCGGTTGTGCCCGTGGCAGGTGGTGCAACCGTAGTACTATTTGCGGTACTTGCATTATTTACTGCGGTTGTGCCCGTGGCAGGTGGTGCAGCTGTAGTACTATTTGCGGTACTTGCATTATTTACTGCGGTTGTGCCCGTGGCAGGTGGTGCAACCGTAGTACTATTTGCGGTACTTGCATTATTTACTGCGGTTGTGCCCGTGGCAGGTGGTGCAGCTGTAGTACTATTTGCGGTACTTGCATTATTTACTGCGGTTGTGCCCGTGGCAGGTGGTGCAGCTGTAGTGCTATTTGCGGTACTTGCATTATTTACTGCGGTTGTGCCCGTGGCAGGTGGTGCAGCTGTAGTGCTATTTGCGGTACTTGCATTATTTACTGTGGTTGTGCCCGTGGCAGGTGGTGCAGCTGTAGTACTATTTGCGGTACTTGCATTATTTACTGAAGTTGTGCCCGTGGCAGGTGGTGCAGCTGTAGTACTATTTGCGGTACTTGCATTATTTACTGCGGTTGTGCCCGTGGCAGGTGGTGCAGCTGTAGTACTATTTGCGGTACTTGCATTATTTACTGAAGTTGTGCCCGTGGCTTGTGGTGCAGCTGTAGTACTATTTGCGGTACTTGCATTATTTACTGAAGTTGTGCCCGTGGCAGGTGGTGCAGCTGTAGTACTATTTGCGGTACTTGCATTATTTACTGAAGTTGTGCCCGTGGCAGGTGGTGCAGCTGTAGTACTATTTGCGGTACTTGCATTATTTACTGCGGTTGTGCCCGTGGCAGGTGGTGCAGCTGTAGTACTATTTGCGGTACTTGCATTATTTACTGAAGTTGTGCCCGTGGCAGGTGGTGCAGCTGTAGTACTATTTGCGGTACTTGCATTATTTACTGCGGTTGTGCCCGTGGCTTGTGGTGCAGCTGTAGTACTATTTGCGGTACTTGCATTATTTACTGCGGTTGTGCCCGTGGCAGGTGGTCCAGTGGTAGTACTATTTGTGGTACTTGTATTATTTACTGTGCCTGTGGCAGGTGGTGCAGTGGCCGTACTATTTGTGGTACTTGCATTACTTCCTGTAGTCACGCCCGTGGCTTGCGGTGCAGTGGTCGTACCATTCGTGGCAATGTTTACACGTATTGCTAAAAGAGAATAAGAAACAGGAATGATAACATGAAAATGAGAGATCTGATCCCACGTATAGTATGTGCTGTACTGCGCTGTGGTATATGTCGGCACTATATACAGGGAATGGAATGCGGAGGACGTACATTGCAATATCCTTTCCATTGTTTTGCAGATTATTAATATTGGTGGAATGTCTCTCCCCTCCCCCGCCTGGTATCATTTCCCCTCTGTGAACTTCTCTCGCCCTGTTTGGTTGGAGGTGACTCTTCCTCGGGGCGCAGAGACTGATGCCAAAACACATAGCTTGGCATGCCGAGTCACAGAGCCGAACCAAGGAGGGAGGGAGGGAGGAGAGACAGAAGAGTCTGGAGAGGAGAGACAGAAGAGTCTGGAGAGGAGAGACAGAAGAGTCCAGGGAGAAGAGACAGAAGAGTCCAGGGAGGAGAGACAGAAGAGTCCAGGGAGGAGAGACAGAAGAGTCTGGAGAGGAGAGACAGAAGAGTCCAGGGAGGAGAGACAGAAGAGTCCAGGGAGGAGAGACAGAAGAGTCTGGAGAGGAGAGACAGAAGAGTCCAGGAGGAGAGACAGAAGAGTCTGGAGAGGAGAGACAGAAGAGTCCAGGAGGAGAGACAGAAGAGTCTGGAGAGGAGAGACAGAAGAGTCCGGGGAGGAGAGACAGAAGAGTCCAGGGAGGAGAGACAGAAGAGTCCAGGAGGAGAGACAGAAGGGTCTGGAGAGGAGAGACAGAAGAGTCTGGAGAGGAGAGACAGAAGAGTCTGGAGAGGAGAGACAGAAGAGTCTGGAGAGGAGAGACAGAAGAGTCCGGGGAGGAGAGACAGCAGAGTCTGGAGAGGAGAGACAGAAGAGTCCAGGGAGGAGAGACAGCAGAGTCTGGAGAGGAGAGACAGAAGAGTCCGGAGAGGAGAGACAGAAGAGTCCAGGAGGAGAGACAGAAGAGTCCAGGAGGAGAGACAGAAGGGTCCAGGGAGGAGAGACAGAAGAGTCCAGGGAGGAGAGACAGAAGAGTCCAGGGAGGAGAGACAGAAGAGTCCAGGGAGGAGAGACAGAAGAGTCCAGGAGGAGAGACAGAAGAGTCCAGGAGGAGAGACAGAAGAGTCCAGGGAGGATCTCCCCACCAATTATCTCCCCACCAATCATCTCTCCACAAATTATCTCTCCAATAATTACCTCCCCATCAATTTTATCTTCATCAATAATCTCTCCAACAATCATCTCCCCACCAAAGATCTCTCCACCAATCACGTCTCCACCAATCACGTCTCCACCAATCATCTCCCCACCAATCATCTCTCCACCAACAATCTCCCCACCAATCATCTCCCCACCAATCATCTCCCCACCAGTCATCTCTCCACCAATCATCTCTCCACCAATCATCTCTCCACCAATCATCTCCCCACCAATCATCTTTCCACCAAAAATCTCTCCACCAATCATCTCCACACCAATAATCTCTCCACCAATCATCTCCCCACCAATAATCTCTCCAACACTAATCTCTCCACCAATCATCTCTCCACCAATAATCTCCCCACCAATCATCTCCCCACCAATCATCTCCCCACCAATCATCTCCCCACCAATCATCTCACCACCAATCATCTCACCACCAATCTTCTCCCCACCAATCATCTCTCCAGCAATCTTCTCCCCACCAATCATCTCTCCACCAATAATCTCTCCACCAATCAACCACTAATCATCTCCCCATAAATAATCTCTCCACAAATCATCTCCCCACCAATAATCTCTCCACCAATCATCTCCCCAGCAATCATCTCCCCAGTAATCATCTCTCCACCAATTATCTCCCCACCAATAATCTCCCCACCAATTATCTCCCCACCAATCATCTCTCCACCAATCATCTCTCCACCAATAATCTCTCCACCAATCATCTCTCCACCAATCATCTCTCCGCCAATCATCTCTCCGCCAATCACCTCTCCACCAATCATCTCTCCACCAATCATCTCTACACCACTCATCTCCCCACCAATCATCTCTCCACCACTCATCTCCCCACCAATCATCTCTCCACCACTCATCTCCCCACCAATCATCTCTCCACCAATCATCTCTCCACCAATCATCTCTCCACCAATCATCTCCCCACCAATCATCTCTCCACCAATCATCTCCCCACCAATCATCTCTCCACCACTCATCTCCCCAGCAATCATCTCTCCGCCAATCATCTCCCCACCACTCATCTCCCCACCAGTCATCTCCCCACCAATCATCTCCCCACCAATCATCTCTCCACCAATCATCTCTCCACCAATAATCTCTCCACCAATAATCTCTCCACCAATAATCTCTCCACCAATAATCTCTCCACCAATCATCTCCCCACCAATCATCTCCCCACCAATCATCTCCACAGCAATCATATCTCCACCAATCATCTCCCCACCAATAATCTCTCCAACAATTATCTTCCCACCAATTATCTCCATTGCCAAAAGAGAGGGCAGTGATTTATTTGCTTCCACTGGAAATACGGCATCTGATAACTCTGCCTATTTTTTCCACAATTTCACAAATAGTTTTAACTTTTTTACATTTTTTTCATTTCATGTCGCAGATTCCCATCTCAAACTTCTGTCACCGGGGCAAAGTTCAGTGATGAAATTGTACATGGCGCAGGTATTTTCAGAAGGACACACCTGATATATGAAGCCCCTTTAACACATATAAAGGCTGTACCCACACGCATACAAGGATTTATCCATTTATTTTATCCCGGATATAAATTCTTTAAGAACGCCATCATAGAACAATCTGACTAGAGAACAACATTACAGAACTTTCTACAGAGACATCGCCATAGCCAATCTAGCCAGAAGACAACATTACAGAACTTTCTACAGAGACATCGCCATAGCCAATCTAGCCAGAAGACACCATTACTGAGGTTTTCAACAGAGACTTCGGCATGGAAAAATACAACTAAAGGATGACATTACAGAACCTTCTACAGAGAACAACTTCATAGAACAATCTAAGCAGAAGACAACATTACAGAACTTTCTAAGGAAAACACTGTGATAGAACAATCTTATCAGAGGTTGACACTTTAGAACCTTCTACAGAGAACATCATCATAGAATAATTTAGCAAGAAGATGACATTACAGAACTTCCTATGGAAAAGCTAGTCATAGACAAAAAGCTAGTCAGAAATCAACATTATGGAACTTTCTACAGAGAGTATACTACCAGAAAATTACATTACAAAACTCTCTACGGAGAACATCATCAAAGAACAATGTAGTCAGACTGTGACATTATGGAAACTTCTATGGAGATCATTGTCATAAAACAATCTAACCAGAGGATGATGTAACAGTAACAGAACTTTCTATGGAGCATAGAAATATGGGATCTTACGCAGAGAACGTTGTAATAAAACAAACTGGTCAGAAGACTTCATTACAGGATCATCGACAGAGAATATTGTGATAGAACAATCCAACCAAAGGATGACAGTACGGGACTTTCTATGGAGAACATCATCATAGAGCAATCTAACCAAAAGACAGCATCACAGAACTTTCTTCAGGGAACATTGCCATAGAACAATCTAGCCAGAAGACATTACATACATTTCTACAGAGGATATCAAGATAGAACAATCTAACCAAAGAAAGACATCACAGAACTTTCTACAGGGAATGTTATCATAGAACAATCTAACCAGAGGATAACATGACAAAACTTTCTTCAGAGAATATCATAGAACACTCTAAGCAGAGGAAGGTGTTCCAGAACTTTCTACAGAGAATATCAGTAAAGAACAATCTAACCGGATGAAGAAGTTACAGATCGTAATAGAACATTCTACTCAGGGAAGACGTTACGAACTTTCCATAGAGAACATCGTCATACAACAAAGATAACATTATGAACACTTTTATGGAGGACATTGTCAAAGAACAAACTAACCAGAGGAAGAAATTACAGAACATTCTACAAAGAATGTTATCATAGAACAATCTAGTCAAGGAGGACATTAAGGAACTTTCCATAGAGAACATCATCATACAACAAACTAGTCAGAAGATAACATTATGGACACTTCTATGGAGGACATTGCCATAGAGCAATCTAACCAGAGGATGATGTAACAGAACATTCTATTGAGAATAATGTGATAGAACAATCTAACCAGAGGACTACATTACAGAACCATCTACAGATAACATTGTGATAGAACAATCAAACCAGAGGAGGACATTACGGGACTTTCTATGGAAAACATCATAGAACAATCTAACCGAAGGACAAAATCACAGAACTTTCTATGGAGAACATTGCCATAGAACAATTTAACTAGAAAACAAGATTACAGAACTTTCTACAGAGAATATCAATATAGAACAATCTAACCAGAGAAAGACGTACAGAACTTTCTACAATGATTGTTCACATAGAACAATCTAACCAAAGGATAACATTACAGAACTTTTTATGGAGAAAATTGCCATAGAACAATTTAACTAGAAGAGGACATGAAAGAACGAAGGATATCATCATAGAGCAGTCATACCAGATAAAGATGTTACAGAACTTTCTACTTATCATAGAACAATCTAACCGAAGGACAAAATCACAGAACTTTCTATGGAGAACATTGCCATAGAACAATTTAACTAGAAAACAAGATTACAGAACTTTCTACTGAGAATATCAATATAGAAGAATCTAACCAGAGAAAGACGTTACAGAACTTTCTACAATGATTGTTCACATAGAACAATCTAACCAAAGGATAACATTACAGAACTTTTTATGGAGAAAATTGCCATAGAACAATTTAACTAGAAGAGGACATGAAAGAACGAAGGATATCATCATAGAGCAGTCATACCAGATAAAGATGTTACAGAACTTTCTACTTATCATAGAACAATCTAACCAGAGGAAGACATTGTAGAACTTTACTACAAAGAATGGTATCATAGAACAATCAAACCAGAGGCTGACATTATAGAACCTTTTATGGAGAAAATTGCCATAGAACAAGCAAACCAGAGGATGACATTACTGAACTTTCTATGGAGAACATCATCATAGAACAATCTAAACATAGGACAACTTTCTACGAAGAACATTGCCATAGAACATTTTAACTAGAAGACGACATGAAAGAACAGATAATATCATCATAGAACAGTCATACCAGACAAAGAGGTTACAAAACTTTCTACACAGAATGTTGTCACAGAACAATCTAACCGGAGGCCAGCATTATAGAATCTTTTATGGAGAACATCAACATTAGAACATTCAAACCAGAGGATGACATTACGGGACTTTCTATGGAGAACATCATTATAGAACAATATTACCAGAAGATATTACAGAACTTTCCACAGAGGGTATTAATATAGAACAATCTAACCAGAGGAAGACATTACAGAACTTTATACACAGAATGTTATCATAGAACAATCTAACCACAGGCCCACATTACAGAACCTTTTATGGAGAACACCGCCATAGAACAATCTTACTAGAAGATGACGTTACGGAACTTTCAACAGAAAATGTTGCCATAGAGAAATCTGACAAGGAAATGATATATTATAGCACCCGCTATAGAATGAACTATTGTAGAGCCGCTCCCGCCATGGCCCTTTTTTCGGAATAGAAGGACAATTCATCTCATAAACATCCTTCACGGAACAACGTATCACCTTCTACAGGAAGTCTCCTTATGAGAAACGTTCCAACATTAAAGAGCTTCCACCTGAGCTGATGGAGAGAAGAGATTACAGACTTAATGAGTAAAGAACATTCTCCTCCCAGCCAGATAATCCCTACAAAAGATTTAACCATGGAAGGTTACAGACAGAAATCTCTAAATCTTACAAATCTGGAATTGTAACTTCTTTTCCTCAAAAATTAAGGTAAAACATTTTTTTTTTAATTTTCTTTTACATTCACAGGTTTCCTTAGGGGATCTTTCAGTTCCACGTAGAATAAAATGTCATAAGATCCACCCACCGCGAGGAGAGATAAAAAGCTGACCCCATAACGATGGCCGAACCCCATAAAATGCGTCTTATACCGCAACCCCAGGGGCAGCGGAAGGATTGTCCCCCCAGAACACATAAATAATTCTACCACCAATTTCCATTAACCCCCTTAGTGGAGGTCCATGGGTGACGGATGGCCCTGCCAAAGAAGCCCCCAGTCACATCCTTAGGCCCCCCAACATCTACTCCAATATTAGGACTCGACAAGTGGCCTCCTCATCTTCTCTTCCCCTAAACAATTGTCCATCCTCAGCTCCACAATAGGTAAAGCCCCCCCATCACATCCTAGGGCCCCCCCAACATCTACAGCTTATACTGATACTTACCAGACGGCCCCGCTGAAGAAGCCCCCCTAGTCACATCCTGGAGGCCCCCCAACATCTACAGCTTACATTGATCGTTATAAGATGGCCCTACCGAAGAAGCCCCCCTAGTCACATCCTTAGGCCCCCAACATCTGCAGTTTATACTGATCCCTATCAGAAGGTTCTGCCGAAAAAAAACCCTGTATCCACATCCTGGGGTCCCATAACATCTACAGCTTATACTGATCCTTATAAGATGGCCCTTTTAAAGAAGCCCCCCGTCACATCCTTAGCCCCAACATCTACAGCTTATACTGATCCCTATCAGAAGGTTCTGCCGAAGAAGCCCCCCCTAGCCACATCCTGGGACCCTCCCAACATCTACAGCTTATACTGATCCTTATAAGATGGCCCTGTAAAAGAAGCCCCCAGTCACATCCTTAGCCCCAACATCTACAGCTTATACTGATCCCTATCAGAAGGTTCTGCCGAAGAAGCCCCCCCCTAGCCACATCCTGGGACCCCCCCCAACATCTACAGCTTCTATTGATTCTTACTAGACGGCCCCGCCGAAGAAGCCACCCTAGCCACATCCTGGGGCCCCCCAACATCTACAGCTTATACTGATCCTTATAAGATGGCCCTGCCGAAGAAGCCCCCCTAGTCACATCCTGGGCCCCCCCGACATCTACAGCTTATACTGATCCTTATAAGATGGCCCTGCCGAAGAAGCCCCCCTAGTCACATCCTGGGGCCCCCCCGACATCTACAGCTTATACTGATCCTTATAAGATGGCCCTGCCGAAGAAGCCCCCCTAGTCACATCCTGGGCCCCCCCGACATCTACAGCTTATACTGATCCTTATAAGATGGCCCTGCCGAAGAAGCCCCCCTAGTCACATCCTGGGGCCCCCCCGACATCTACAGCTTATACTGATCCTTATAAGATGGCCCTGCCGAAGAAGCCCCCCTAGTCATATCCTGGGCCCCCCCAACATCTACAGCTTATACTGATCCTTTTAAGATGACCCTGCCGAAGAAGTCCCCCTAGTCACATCCTGGGGCCCCCCAACATCTACAGCTTATACTGATCCATATAAGATGGTCCTGTCAAAGAAGCCCCCCAGTCACATCCTTAGACCCCCAACATCTACAGCTTATACTGATCCCTATCAGTAGGCTCTGCCGAAGAAGTCCTCCCTAGCCACATCCTGGGACCCCCCAACATCTACAGCTTATACTGATCGTTACCAGATGGCCCTGCCGAAAAAGCCACCCTAGTCACATCCTGGGGGCCCCCCCAACATCTACAGCTTATACTGATCCTTATAAGATGGCCCTGCCGAAGAAGCCCCCAAGTCACATCCTGGGGGCCCCCCAACATCTACAGCTTATACTGATCCTTATAAGATGGCCCTGCCGAAGAAGCCCCCCTAGTCACATCCTGGGGCCCCCCAACATCTACAGTTTATACTGATCCTTATAAGATGGTCCTGTCAAAGAAGCCCCCCAGTCACATCCTTAGACCCCCAACATCTACAGCTTATACTAATCCTTCTGATCCTTATAAGATGGTCCTGTCAAAGAAGCCCCCCAGTCACATCCTTAGACCCCCAACATCTACAGCTTATACTGATCCCTATCAGAAGGCTCTGCCGAAGAAGCCCCCCCTAGCCACATCCTGGGACCCACCAACATCTACAGCTTATACTGATCGTTACCAGATGGCCACGCCGAAAAAGCCACCCTAGTCACATCCTGGGGGCCCCCCCAACATCTACAGCTTATACTGATCCTTATAAGATGGCCCTGCCGAAGAAGCCCCCAAGTCACATCCTGGGGGCCCCCCAATATCTACAGCTTAAACTGATCCTTATAAGATGGCCCTGTCAAAGCAGCCCCCAAGTCACATCCTGGGGGCCCCCCAACATCTACAGCTTATACTAAACCCTACCAGACGGCTCCATCCTCAGCTCCACAATAGTTGAAGGTTGGTGTATGCTCAGTAGAGACCCCAAAACATATCCTCAATTTTGGGACCCCCATGGATCTGGTCACCCTACTTTCTGTGTCTCCTGAACATTGATTTCAAAAACCAAACATCCTCTTAACTCAACTAAACTCAACTCAATTTCCTCATTGACAATATTTAAGGCCGGGGAATGTTCGTCAGGGACCCCAAATCCCTAAGGTCAGACCCGGCCCGAATGGTTGGTGTCCTGCTCTTCTGTCCCTCAAGCGATGAAGTTTCCTATTACTATTAAACTAACTACTATTAAATTTGATGGGGACCCCAAAACATATTCTAAATGACAAGGCTCCCATCCATTCCCAGTACATTCAATGTCTTCTAAAAATGTCTTAGTACTCCAAACACCTTTGAGGACCCAGTTCTCCCAGACAACATTTAGGGTGGGGGTCTACTCAACAGGGACCCCAAATACTAATTCTCAGTACAGACCCCAGTACATTCGATCACAGCTCAGATCAGACTCCAGTACATTCGATCCCAGCTCAGATCGGACCCCAGTACATTTGATCACAGCTCAGATCAGACCCCAGTACATTTGATCACAGCTCAGATCAGACCCCAGTACATTCGATCACAGCTCAGATCAGACTCCAGTACATTCGATCCCAGCTCAGATCGGACCCCAGTACATTCAATCCCAGCTCAGGTCGGACCCCAGTACATTCAACCCCAGCTCAGATCGGACCCCAGTACATTCAATCCCAGCTCAGGTCGGACCCCAGTACATTCAACCCCAGCTCAGATCGGACCCCAGTACATTCAATCCAGGCTCAGATCGGACCCCAGTACATTCGATCCCAGCTCAGATCGGACCCCAGTACATTCGATCCCAGCTCAGATCAGACTCCAGTACATTCGATCCCAGCTCAGATAGGACCCCAGTACATTCAATCCCAGCTCAGATCGGACCCAAGTACATTTGATCACAGCTCAGATCAGACTCCAGTACATTCGATCCCAGCTCAGATCGGACCCCAGTACATTCGATCCCAGCTCAGATCAGACTCCAGTACATTCGATCCCAGCTCAGATCGGACCCAAGTACATTCGATCCCAGCTCAGATAGGACCCCAGTACATTCAATCCCAGCTCAGATCGGACCCCAGTACATTTGATCCCAGCTCAGATCAGACCCCAGTACATTTGATCCCAGCTCAGATCGGACCCCAGTACATTCGATCCCAGCTCAGATCAGACCCCAGTACATTTGATCACAGCTCAGATCAGACCCCAGTACATTTGATCCCAGCTCAGATCAGACCCCAGTACATTCGATCCCAGCTCAGATCAGACTCCAGTACATTCGATCCCAGCTCAGATCGGACCCAAGTACATTCGATCCCAGCTCAGATAGGACCCCAGTACATTCAATCCCAGCTCAGATCGGACCCCAGTACATTTGATCCCAGCTCAGATCAGACCCCAGTACATTTGATCCCAGCTCAGATCGGACCCCAGTACATTCGATCCCAGCTCAGATCAGACCCCAGTACATTTGATCACAGCTCAGATCAGACCCCAGTACATTTGATCCCAGCTCAGATCGGACCCCAGTACATTCGATCTCAACACAGATTGATCCCAGTACATTCTGCCCCTCTGGCTCCCACGATGAGAGGGATTTTGTTGCTTTACCCCTCCAATAAAACATTGGGGGGCTGACACCTGCGCAGGAGAAAAAACGTACTGTATTGAGAACTCTGAGGCTTCAGTCCCCGAAAATTCCTCTTCTCCAGACTGGAGGTTCCCTTGACTCTCTTCTTCTCTGGACTGGAGGGACCCTTGACCCTCTTCTTCTCCGGACTGGAGCGTCCCTTGACTCTCTTCTATTCCGGACTGGAGGGTCCCTTAACTCTCTTCTTCTCCGGACTGGAGGGACCCTTGACCCTCTTCTTCTCCGGACTGAAGCGTCCCTTGACTCTCTTCTTCTCCAGACTGGAGGGTCCCTTAACTCTCTTCTTCTCCAGATTGGAGGGTACCTTAACTCTCTTCTTCGCCAGACTGGAGCGTCCCTTGACTCTCTTCTTCTCCGGACTGGAGGGTCCCTTGACTCTCTTCTTCTCCGGACTGGAGCGTCCCTTGACTCTCTTCTTCTCCGGACTGGAGGGTCCCTTGACTCTCTTCTTCTCTGGACTGGAGGGACCCTTGACCCTCTTCTTCTCCGGACTGAAGCGTCCCTTGACTCTCTTCTTCTCCAGACTGGAGGGTCCCTTAACTCTCTTCTTCTCCAGATTGGAGGGTACCTTAACTCTCTTCTTCGCCAGACTGGAGGGTCCCTTAACTCTCTTCTTCTCCAGATTGGAGGGTACCTTAACTCTCTTCTTCGCCAGACTGGAGGGTACCTTAACTCTCTTCTTCTCCGGACTGGAGGGTCCCTTAACTCTCTTCTTCTCCGGACTGGAGGGTCCCTTAACTCTCTTCTTTTCCGGACTGGAGGGTACCTTAACTCTCTTCTTCTCCGGACTGGAGGGTCCCTTAACTCTCTTCTTTTCCGGACTGAAGGGTACCTTAACTCTCTTCTTCTCCGGACTGGAGGGTACCTTAACTCTCTTCTTCTCCGGACTGGAGCGTCCCTTGACTCTCTTCTATTCCGGACTGGAGGGTCCCTTAACTCTCTTCTTCTCCGGACTGGAGGGTACCTTAACTCTCTTCTTCTCCGGACTGGAGGGTCCCTTAACTCTCTTCTTTTCCGGACTGAAGGGTACCTTAACTCTCTTCTTCTCCGGACTGGAGGGTACCTTAACTCTCTTCTTCTCCGGACTGGAGCGTCCCTTGACTCTCTTCTATTCCGGACTGGAGGGTCCCTTAACTCTCTTCTTCTCCGGACTGGAGGGTCCCTTAACTCTCTTCTTCTCCGGACTGGAGGGTCCTTTGAATCTCCTCTTCTCCAGACTGGAGGGTCCCTTAACTCGCTTCTTCTCTGGACTGGAGGGTCCTTTGAATCTCCTCTTCTCCAGACTGGAGGGTCCCTTAACTCTCTTCTTCTCTGGACTGGAGGGTCCTTTGAATCTCCTCTTCTCCAGACTGAAGGGTCCCTTGACTGTGTCTTCTTAAGGGGTCCTTCCACCTTCTACATCTTCTACCATTTCCATCAGAGGTCAGATTCTGGATCTTCGGAACAGATGTCACCTGATCTTCTTAGAATCACACGGGGCTCCTTTTTTTGTTTGGGCCCTCAACACCCCCCCCCCCCCACCTTCCTCCCAGGAGAGGTTTACATTTTGGACCCCCCCAACACCCCATGCTCCCCCTTTGAGAAGTTTAAGGCTCAGATACCTCCAACACCCTAAAATGTATTCCCACCATCTACACTTGGTAGGACCCCCCCCCCCCGACCCCCATTTTGTGCGGCACTTACATAGAGCGAGGATGAGGAGGGCGGTAAGGGTCCCGGTTTTGGACATCTTGGCTGCTCCTACGTCTGTCTCTCCTTCTGTCCGTCTGCCAGAACTTCAGTCCCTCGGGCACCTGTAGGCAGGTGGATCAGCCCCCCCCCCCCTCCCCCGCCCCGCCCGATAGGCGTTCTGTGTCACTCGGCAGTGAAGGACCTGTGAGGTCACTAAACAAATTTACTGACTTATTTTTAGATACTTGAGACCATTAACTCTTTCCACAGATTTCACCTGAGGGGGGGTGGGGGGCAAATCCCGGAGGAAAGGTCCCGGAATGGTGACTGTGAGGAGCTCCTGACTCCGGGAAAGTTGTCCCTGGAAAAGGTCCCAGCACCCCTCCCCCTCCACTCTGCTAATCAAATATTATTCTACAACTTCTCATTATTTAGAGAAAGATAAAAGTAACAATGTATAAAGTGTGGGAAGTGTATATGGGGATGGTAACAATGTATACAGTGTGGGAAGTGTATATGGGGACGATAACAATGTATACAGTGTGGGAAGTGTATATGGGGATGGTAACAATGTATAAAGTGTGGGAAGTGTATATGAGGAAGATAACAATGTATAAAGTGTGGGAAGTGTATATGGGGAAGATAACAATGTATAAAGTGTGGGAAGTGTATATGGGGATGGTAACAATGTATAAAGTGTGGGAAGTGTATATGAGGAAGATAACAATGTATAAAGTGTGGGAAGTGTATATGGGGATGGTAACAATGTATAAAGTGTGGGAAGTGTATATGGGGAAGATAACAATGTATAAAGTGTGGGAAGTGTATATGGGGATGGTAACAATGTATAAAGTGTGGGAAGTGTATATGGAGACGATAACAATGTATAAAGTGTGGGAAGTGTATATGGGGAAGATAACAATGTATAAAGTGTGGGAAGTGTATATGGGGAAGATAACAATGTATAAAGTGTGGGAAGTGTATATGGAGACGATAACAATGTATAAAGTGTGGGAAGTGTATATGGAGACGATAACAATGTATAAAGTGTGGGAAGTGTATATGGGGAAGATAACAATGTATAAAGTGTGGGAAGTGTATATGGGGAAGATAACAATGTATAAAGTGTGGGAAGTGTATATGGGGAAGATAACAATGTATACAGTGTGGGAAGTGTATATGAGGAAGATAACAATGTATAAAGTGTGGGAAGTGTATATGGGGACGATAACAATGTATAAAGTGTGGGAAGTGTATATGGGGAAGATAACAATGTATAAAGTGTGGGAAGTGTATATGGGGATGGTAACAATGTATAAAGTGTGGGAAGTGTATATGGGGAAGATAACAATGTATAAAGTGTGGGAAGTGTATATGGGGAAGATAACAATGTATAAAGTGTGGGAAGTGTATATGGGGAAGATAACAATGTATAAAGTGTGGGAAGTGTATATGGGGAAGATAACAATGTATACAGTGTGGGAAGTGTATATGGGGATGGTAACAATGTATAAAGTGTGGGAAGTGTATATGGAGACGGTAACAATGTATAAAGTGTGGGAAGTGTATATGGGGACGATAACAATGTATAAAGTGTGGGAAGTGTATATGGGGAAGATAACAATGTATAAAGTGTGGGAAGTGTATATGGAGACGGTAACAATGTATAAAGTGTGGGAAGTGTATATGGGGAAGATAACAATGTATAAAGTGTGGGAAGTGTATATGAGGAAGATAACAATGTATAAAGTGTGGGAAGTGTATATGGGGATGGTAACAATGTATAAAGTGTGGGAAGTGTATATGGGGATGGTAACAATGTATAAAGTGTGGGAAGTGTATATGGGGACGATAACAATGTATAAAGTGTGGGAAGTGTATATGGAGACGATAACAATGTATACAATGTGGGAAGTGTATATGGGGAAGATAACAATGTATACAATGTGGGAAGTGTATATGAGGAAGATAACAATGTATAAAGTGTGGGAAGTGTATATGGGGATGGTAACAATGTATAAAGTGTGGGAAGTGTATATGAGGAAGATAACAATGTATAAAGTGTGGGAAGTGTATATGGGGATGGTAACAATGTATAAGTGTGGGAAGTGTATATGGAGAAGATAACAATGTATAAAGTGTGGGAAGTGTATATGGAGACGATAACAATGTATAAAGTGTGGGAAGTGTATATGGAGACGATAACAATGTATAAAGTGTGGGAAGTGTATATGGGGAAGATAACAATGTATAAAGTGTGGGAAGTGTATATGGGGAAGATAACAATGTATAAAGTGTGGGAAGTGTATATGGGGAAGATAACAATGTATAAAGTGTGGGAAGTGTATATGGGGAAGATAACAATGTATAAAGTGTGGGAAGTGTATATGGAGACGATAACAATGTATAAAGTGTGGGAAGTGTATATGGAGACGATAACAATGTATAAAGTGTGGGAAGTGTATATGGGGAAGATAACAATGTATAAAGTGTGGGAAGTGTATATGGGGAAGATAACAATGTATAAAGTGTGGGAAGTGTATATGGGGAAGATAACAATGTATAAAGTGTGGGAAGTGTATATGAGGAAGATAACAATGTATAAAGTGTGGGAAGTGTATATGGGGAAGATAACAATGTATAAAGTGTGGGAAGTGTATATGGGGAAGATAACAATGTATAAAGTGTGGGAAGTGTATATGGGGATGGTAACAATGTATAAAGTGTGGGAAGTGTATATGGAGACGGTAACAATGTATAAAGTGTGGGAAGTGTATATGGGGAAGATAACAATGTATAAAGTGTGGGAAGTGTATATGGGGATGGTAACAATGTATAAAGTGTGGGAAGTGTATATGGAGACGGTAACAATGTATAAAGTGTGGGAAGTGTATATGGGGACGATAACAATGTATAAAGTGTGGGAAGTGTATATGGGGAAGATAACAATGTATAAAGTGTGGGAAGTGTATATGGGGAAGATAACAATGTATAAAGTGTGGGAAGTGTATATGGGGAAGATAACAATGTATAAAGTGTGGGAAGTGTATATGGGGAAGATAACAATGTATAAAGTGTGGGAAGTGTATATGGAGACGATAACAATGTATAAAGTGTGGGAAGTGTATATGGGGAAGATAACAATGTATAAAGTGTGGGAAGTGTATATGGGGATGGTAACAATGTATAAAGTGTGGGAAGTGTATATGGAGACGATAACAATGTATAAAGTGTGGGAAGTGTATATGGGGAAGATAACAATGTATAAAGTGTGGGAAGTGTATATGGGGATGGTAACAATGTATAAAGTGTGGGAAGTGTATATGGGGAAGATAACAATGTATAAAGTGTGGGAAGTGTATATGGGGATGATAACAATGTATACAGTGTGGGAAGTGTATATGGAGACGATAACAATGTATAAAGTGTGGGAAGTGTATATGGGGAAGATAACAATGTATAAAGTGTGGGAAGTGTATATGGGGAAGATAACAATGTATAAAGTGTGGGAAGTGTATATGGAGACGATAACAATGTATAAAGTGTGGGAAGTGTATATGGGGATGGTAACAATGTATAAAGTGTGGGAAGTGTATATGGAGACGATAACAATGTATAAAGTGTGGGAAGTGTATATGGGGAAGATAACAATGTATAAAGTGTGGGAAGTGTATATGGAGACGATAACAATGTATAAAGTGTGGGAAGTGTATATGGAGACGATAACAATGTATAAAGTGTGGGAAGTGTATATGGAGACGATAACAATGTATAAAGTGTGGGAAGTGTATATGGAGACGATAACAATGTATAAAGTGTGGGAAGTGTATATGGAGACGATAACAATGTATAAAGTGTGGGAAGTGTATATGGGGATGGTAACAATGTATAAAGTGTGGGAAGTGTATATGGAGACGGTAACAATGTATAAAGTGTGGGAAGTGTATATGGGGAAGATAACAATGTATAAAGTGTGGGAAGTGTATATGGGGAAGATAACAATGTATAAAGTGTGGGAAGTGTATATGGAGACGATAACAATGTATAAAGTGTGGGAAGTGTATATGGGGAAGATAACAATGTATAAAGTGTGGGAAGTGTATATGGGGAAGATAACAATGTATAAAGTGTGGGAAGTGTATATGGGGAAGATAACAATGTATAAAGTGTGGGAAGTGTATATGGGGATGGTAACAATGTATAAAGTGTGGGAAGTGTATATGGAGACGGTAACAATGTATAAAGTGTGGGAAGTGTATATGGGGAAGATAACAATGTATAAAGTGTGGGAAGTGTATATGGGGAAGATAACAATGTATAAAGTGTGGGAAGTGTATATGGAGACGATAACAATGTATAAAGTGTGGGAAGTGTATATGGGGAAGATAACAATGTATAAAGTGTGGGAAGTGTATATGGGGAAGATAACAATGTATAAAGTGTGGGAAGTGTATATGGAGACGATAACAATGTATAAAGTGTGGGAAGTGTATATGGAGACGATAACAATGTATAAAGTGTGGGAAGTGTATATGGGGAAGATAACAATGTATAAAGTGTGGGAAGTGTATATGGGGAAGATAACAATGTATAAAGTGTGGGAAGTGTATATGGGGAAGATAACAATGTATAAAGTGTGGGAAGTGTATATGAGGAAGATAACAATGTATAAAGTGTGGGAAGTGTATATGGGGAAGATAACAATGTATAAAGTGTGGGAAGTGTATATGGGGAAGATAACAATGTATAAAGTGTGGGAAGTGTATATGGGGATGGTAACAATGTATAAAGTGTGGGAAGTGTATATGGAGACGGTAACAATGTATAAAGTGTGGGAAGTGTATATGGGGAAGATAACAATGTATAAAGTGTGGGAAGTGTATATGGGGATGGTAACAATGTATAAAGTGTGGGAAGTGTATATGGAGACGGTAACAATGTATAAAGTGTGGGAAGTGTATATGGGGACGATAACAATGTATAAAGTGTGGGAAGTGTATATGGGGAAGATAACAATGTATAAAGTGTGGGAAGTGTATATGGGGAAGATAACAATGTATAAAGTGTGGGAAGTGTATATGGGGAAGATAACAATGTATAAAGTGTGGGAAGTGTATATGGGGAAGATAACAATGTATAAAGTGTGGGAAGTGTATATGGAGACGATAACAATGTATAAAGTGTGGGAAGTGTATATGGGGAAGATAACAATGTATAAAGTGTGGGAAGTGTATATGGGGATGATAACAATGTATACAGTGTGGGAAGTGTATATGGAGACGATAACAATGTATAAAGTGTGGGAAGTGTATATGGGGAAGATAACAATGTATAAAGTGTGGGAAGTGTATATGGGGAAGATAACAATGTATAAAGTGTGGGAAGTGTATATGGAGACGATAACAATGTATAAAGTGTGGGAAGTGTATATGGGGATGGTAACAATGTATAAAGTGTGGGAAGTGTATATGGAGACGATAACAATGTATAAAGTGTGGGAAGTGTATATGGGGAAGATAACAATGTATAAAGTGTGGGAAGTGTATATGGAGACGATAACAATGTATAAAGTGTGGGAAGTGTATATGGGGAAGATAACAATGTATAAAGTGTGGGAAGTGTATATGGGGATGGTAACAATGTATAAAGTGTGGGAAGTGTATATGGGGAAGATAACAATGTATAAAGTGTGGGAAGTGTATATGGGGAAGATAACAATGTATAAAGTGTGGGAAGTGTATATGGAGACGATAACAATGTATAAAGTGTGGGAAGTGTATATGGGGAAGATAACAATGTATAAAGTGTGGGAAGTGTATATGGGGATGGTAACAATGTATAAAGTGTGGGAAGTGTATATGGGGAAGATAACAATGTATAAAGTGTGGGAAGTGTATATGGGGATGATAACAATGTATACAGTGTGGGAAGTGTATATGGAGACGATAACAATGTATAAAGTGTGGGAAGTGTATATGGGGAAGATAACAATGTATAAAGTGTGGGAAGTGTATATGGGGAAGATAACAATGTATAAAGTGTGGGAAGTGTATATGGAGACGATAACAATGTATAAAGTGTGGGAAGTGTATATGGGGATGGTAACAATGTATAAAGTGTGGGAAGTGTATATGGAGACGATAACAATGTATAAAGTGTGGGAAGTGTATATGGGGAAGATAACAATGTATAAAGTGTGGGAAGTGTATATGGAGACGATAACAATGTATAAAGTGTGGGAAGTGTATATGGAGACGATAACAATGTATAAAGTGTGGGAAGTGTATATGGAGACGATAACAATGTATAAAGTGTGGGAAGTGTATATGGAGACGATAACAATGTATAAAGTGTGGGAAGTGTATATGGAGACGATAACAATGTATAAAGTGTGGGAAGTGTATATGGGGATGGTAACAATGTATAAAGTGTGGGAAGTGTATATGGAGACGGTAACAATGTATAAAGTGTGGGAAGTGTATATGGGGAAGATAACAATGTATAAAGTGTGGGAAGTGTATATGGGGAAGATAACAATGTATAAAGTGTGGGAAGTGTATATGGAGACGATAACAATGTATAAAGTGTGGGAAGTGTATATGGGGAAGATAACAATGTATAAAGTGTGGGAAGTGTATATGGGGAAGATAACAATGTATAAAGTGTGGGAAGTGTATATGGAGACGATAACAATGTATAAAGTGTGGGAAGTGTATATGGAGACGATAACAATGTATAAAGTGTGGGAAGTGTATATGGGGAAGATAACAATGTATAAAGTGTGGGAAGTGTATATGGGGAAGATAACAATGTATAAAGTGTGGGAAGTGTATATGGGGAAGATAACAATGTATAAAGTGTGGGAAGTGTATATGAGGAAGATAACAATGTATAAAGTGTGGGAAGTGTATATGGGGAAGATAACAATGTATAAAGTGTGGGAAGTGTATATGGGGAAGATAACAATGTATAAAGTGTGGGAAGTGTATATGGGGATGGTAACAATGTATAAAGTGTGGGAAGTGTATATGGAGACGGTAACAATGTATAAAGTGTGGGAAGTGTATATGGGGAAGATAACAATGTATAAAGTGTGGGAAGTGTATATGGGGATGGTAACAATGTATAAAGTGTGGGAAGTGTATATGGAGACGGTAACAATGTATAAAGTGTGGGAAGTGTATATGGGGACGATAACAATGTATAAAGTGTGGGAAGTGTATATGGGGAAGATAACAATGTATAAAGTGTGGGAAGTGTATATGGGGAAGATAACAATGTATAAAGTGTGGGAAGTGTATATGGGGAAGATAACAATGTATAAAGTGTGGGAAGTGTATATGGGGAAGATAACAATGTATAAAGTGTGGGAAGTGTATATGGAGACGATAACAATGTATAAAGTGTGGGAAGTGTATATGGGGAAGATAACAATGTATAAAGTGTGGGAAGTGTATATGGGGATGGTAACAATGTATAAAGTGTGGGAAGTGTATATGGAGACGATAACAATGTATAAAGTGTGGGAAGTGTATATGGGGAAGATAACAATGTATAAAGTGTGGGAAGTGTATATGGGGATGGTAACAATGTATAAAGTGTGGGAAGTGTATATGGGGAAGATAACAATGTATAAAGTGTGGGAAGTGTATATGGGGATGATAACAATGTATACAGTGTGGGAAGTGTATATGGAGACGATAACAATGTATAAAGTGTGGGAAGTGTATATGGGGAAGATAACAATGTATAAAGTGTGGGAAGTGTATATGGGGAAGATAACAATGTATAAAGTGTGGGAAGTGTATATGGAGACGATAACAATGTATAAAGTGTGGGAAGTGTATATGGGGATGGTAACAATGTATAAAGTGTGGGAAGTGTATATGGAGACGATAACAATGTATAAAGTGTGGGAAGTGTATATGGGGAAGATAACAATGTATAAAGTGTGGGAAGTGTATATGGAGACGATAACAATGTATAAAGTGTGGGAAGTGTATATGGAGACGATAACAATGTATAAAGTGTGGGAAGTGTATATGGAGACGATAACAATGTATAAAGTGTGGGAAGTGTATATGGAGACGATAACAATGTATAAAGTGTGGGAAGTGTATATGGGGAAGATAACAATGTATAAAGTGTGGGAAGTGTATATGGGGATGGTAACAATGTATAAAGTGTGGGAAGTGTATATGGAGACGGTAACAATGTATAAAGTGTGGGAAGTGTATATGGGGAAGATAACAATGTATAAAGTGTGGGAAGTGTATATGGGGAAGATAACAATGTATAAAGTGTGGGAAGTGTATATGGAGACGATAACAATGTATAAAGTGTGGGAAGTGTATATGGGGAAGATAACAATGTATAAAGTGTGGGAAGTGTATATGGGGAAGATAACAATGTATAAAGTGTGGGAAGTGTATATGGAGACGATAACAATGTATAAAGTGTGGGAAGTGTATATGGGGACGATAACAATGTATAAAGTGTGGGAAGTGTATATGGGGATGGTAACAATGTATAAAGTGTGGGAAGTGTATATGGGGAAGATAACAATGTATAAAGTGTGGGAAGTGTATATGGGGATGGTAACAATGTATAGAGTGTGGGAAGTGTGTATAATGGCAATTGGAGTCCTCGGTGGGCACTGTGATCCCCTCCCCCCATAGCGATCTCTTCCCCCCTATAGTGATCCCTTCCCCTCTATAGTGATCCCCTCCCCCCTATAGTGTTCCCTTCCCCTCTATAGTGATCCCCTCCCCCCTATAGTGTTCCCGTCCCCCCCATAGCGATCCCTTCCCCCCTATAGTGATCCCTTCCCCCATAGCGATCCCTTCCCCCCTATAGCAATCCCTTCCCCCCCTATAGCGATCCCTTCCCCCCATAGTGATCCCTTCCCCCCACATAGTGATCTCTTCCCCCCTATAGTGATCCCTTCCCCCCTATAGTGATCCCTTCCCCTCTATAGTGATCCCTTCCCCTCTATAGTGATCCCCTCCCCCCTATAGTGTTCCCATCCCCCCCATAGCGATCCCTTCCCCCCCATAGTGATCTCTTCCCCCATAGCGATCCCTTCCCCCCTATAGCAATCCCTCCCCCCCATAGTGATCCCTTCCCTTCATTGAAATACCCCCCCCCCCCAAAGGGTTCTCCTGACCTGGGCTCAGTCTATATCCCCCTGAATCTGAGGATGAACATAACCCGCCCCCCCACCACCCCCACCCCCCCGTCACTTTTTCCTGAACTCTTTCTGTGGGTACGATTCCTGGGTGAGAAGTCATCGCCGGAAGCTTTTATGGCTTTATTATCAGTGTGATAAAACAATAAATGGCAAAAATCCAAAAAATTCCGACATCATCTGCTCCAAAAACACCCAATAAATCTGAAAGTTCCCACATTCCCAGAATGGACCCCACCCTGCCACCGGGCCCGGGGTCAATCTGAGCGGAGTCCTCCTTAATTCCCCTATAGAGCACAGGGCGGAGAACACAGAGGATGGAGAACACACAGAATGGAGGACACAGAGGATGGAGAACACAGAGGATGGAGAACACACAGGATGGAGGACACACAGGATGGAGAACACACAGGATGGAGGACACAGAGGATGGAGGACACACAGGATGGAGGACACAAAGGATGGAGAACACAGAGGATGGAGAACACACAGGATGGAGGACACACAGGATGGAGGACACAAAGGATGGAGAACACAGAGGATGGAGAACACACAGGATGGAGGACACACAGGATGGAGAACACACAGGATGGAGGACACAGAGGATGGAGAACATAGAGGATGGAGGACACACAGGATGGAGGACACAGAGGATGGAGAACATAGAGGATGGAGAACATAGAGGATGGAGGACACAGAGGATGGAGGACACACAGGATGGAGGACACAAAGGATGGAGAACACAGAGGATGGAGAACACACAGGATGGAGGACACACAGGATGGAGGACACAAAGGATGGAGAACACAGAGGATGGAGAACACACAGGATGGAGGACACACAGGATGGAGAACACACAGGATGGAGGACACAGAGGATGGAGAACATAGAGGATGGAGGACACACAGGATGGAGGACACAGAGGATGGAGAACACACAGAATGGAGGACACAGAGGATGGAGAACACGGAGGATGGAGGACACACAGGATGGAGGACACACAGGATGGAGGACACAGAGGATGGAGAACATAGAGGATGGAGAACACACAGAATGGAGGACACAGAGGATGGAGAACACGGAGGATGGAGGACACACAGGATGGAGGACACAGAGGATGGAGAACACACAGAATGGAGGACACAGAGGATGGAGAACACGGAGGATGGAGGACACACAGGATGGAGGACACAGAGGATGGAGGACACAGAGAATGGAGGACACACAGGATGGAGAACACGGAGGATGGAGAACATAGAGGATGTAGAACACGGAGGATGGAGGACACGGAGGATGTAGAACATGGAGGATGGAGAACACACAGGATGGAGGACACAGAGGATGGAGGACACACAGGATGGAGGACACAGAGGATGGAGGACACAGAGGATGGAGAACATAGAGGATGGAGGACACAGAGGGTGGAGAACACAGAGGATGGAGAACACGGAGGATGGAGAACACGGAGGATGGAGAACACACAGGATGGAGGACACAGAGGATGGAGAACACACAGGATGGAGGACACAGAGGATGGAGAACACGGAGGATGGAGAACATAGAGGATGGAGGACACAGAGAATGCAGAACATAGAGGATGGAGGACACAGAGGATGGAGAACACAGAGGATGGAGAACACACAGGATGGAGGACACGGAGGATGGAGAACACAGAGGATGGAGAACGCACAGGATGGAGGACACACAGGATGGAGGACACAGAGGATGGAGAACACACAAGATGGAGGGCACAGAGGATGGAGAACATAGAGGATGGAGAACACACAGGATGGAGGACACAGAGGATGGAGAACATAGAGGATGGAGAACACACAGGATGGAGGACCCACAGAATGGAGAACATAGAGGATGGAGGACACAGAGGGTGGAGAACACAGAGGATGGAGGACACGGAGGATGGAGAACATAGAGGATGGAGGACACAGAGGGTGGAGAACACAGAGGATGGAGGACACGGAGGATGGAGAACACGGAGGATGGAGAACACGGAGGATGGAGGACACGGAGGATGGAGAACACACAGGATAGAGGACACAGAGGATGGAGAACATAGAGGATGGAGAACACGGAGGATGGAGAACACGGAGGATGGAGAACACGGAGGATGGAGAACACGGAGGATGTAGAACACAGAGGATGGAGGACACGGAGGATGGAGAACACGGAGGATGGAGAACACGGAGGATGGAGAACACGGAGGATGGAGGACACGGAGGATGGAGGACACAGAGGATGGAGAACACAGAGGATGGAGGACACGAGGGTGGAGAACACGGAGGATGGAGGACACGGAGGATGGAGAACACGGAGGATGGAGAACACGGAGGATGGAGAACACAGAGGATGGAGAACACAGAGGATGGAGGACACGAGGGTGGAGAACACGGAGGATGGAGGACACGGAGGATGGAGAACACGGAGGATGGAGAACACGGAGGATGGAGAACACGGAGGATGGAGGACACGGAGGATGGAGAACACACAGGATAGAGGACACAGAGGATGGAGAACATAGAGGATGGAGGACACAGAGGGTGGAGAACACAGAGGATGGAGGACACGGAGGATGGAGAACACAGAGGATGGAGGACACGGAGGATGGAGAACACGGAGGATGGAGAACACGGAGGATGGAGGACACAGAGGATGGAGAACACAGAGGATGGAGGACACGAGGGTGGAGAACACGGAGGATGGAGGACACAGGGGATGGAGGACACGGAGGATGGAGGACACGGAGGATGGAGGACACGGAGGATGGAGGACACAAAGAATGGACGACACAGAGGGTGGACGACACAGAGGGTGGAGAACACAGAGGATAGAGATGACTTTATGTTGGGTATGAGCCCTCCTCCATCTGGACTCTGTGCTCCTCCATTGTCTCCTCCTATTACCTTCCTAAGTCTGAGTAAACAGAGGACACAATGCCAAGGTGCCCCCATCCCCCCAGAACAATGAGAGCCAAAACAACGCCACTGCCACAGTGGTGTCATCACCTATATCATTGTACGCACCTCCAAAAACATCCCCCCCACCACACAGAGTCCTCCAGAGACATCCCCCACTTTCCTGGGTCCTCGTGAGATATATACTGTATATATATATATATATAATATATATAATGATTGGAGTCAGTATGGACTGGTCACACAAAAAATGAGACGATGACTCCAGTCTATTGGGGCCAATGGAAGACTTTATGGTACGATTGGTGGAATCTGAAAACAGCCAGCTGCCAGCTGGATGATTTTCATTTTCACAACAATTATACGGGACATCTATCCACTTCTCTGAGCAAGGACCTTCCAGACAGCCACACGGCAGAAATCCAACCAGGTCAGGAAGTCAGAGCTGTCTGAAGATTAAGAGAATGCCACCAAGGAGAGCAGATGTTATAGGAACACCCCCTAGGAGAGCGGAGATTACAGGAATGCCCCGAAGGAGTGTAGGGATTATAATGATGCCCCTGAGGACAGTGGAGATTATGGTAATGCCCCTGAGGACAGTGGAGATTATGGTAATGCCCCTGAGGAGAGTGAAGATTATGGTAATGCCCCTGAGGACAGTGGAGATTATGGTAATGCCCCTGAGGAGAGTGGACATTATAGTAATGACCCTGGGGACAGTGAAGATTATGGTAATGCCCCTGAGGAGAGTGGACATTATGGTAATGACCCTGGGGGGAGTGGAGATTACAGGAAAGCCCCTGAGGAGTGTAGGGATTATTGTAATGCCCCTGAGGAGAGTGGAGATTACAGGAATGCCCCTAAAAAGGAGTGTAGGAATTATGGTAATGCCCCTGAGGAGAGTGGAGATTACAGGAATGTCCAGGAGTATAGGGAATATGGTAATGCCCCTGTGGAAAGCAGAGATTGCAAGAATGCCCCTGAGGAGAGCGAAGATTACAGAAAAGCCCCTGAGGAGTGTAGGGATTATGGTAATGCTCCCAAAGATAGTGGAGATTACAGGAATGCCCCTAAGGAGGAGTGTAGGGATTATGGTAATGCGCCTGAGGAAAGCAGAGATTGCAAGAATGCCCCTGAGGAGAGCGAAGATTACAGGAATGCCCCAAAGGAGGAGTGTACGGAATATGGTAATGCCCCTGAGGAGAGTGGAGATTATGGTAATGCCCCTGAGGAGAGTGGAGATTACAGGAATGCCCCTGAGGAGTGTAGGGAATATGGTAATGCCCCTGAGGAGAGATTACAGGAATTCCCCTAATGAGTGTAGGGATTAAGGTAATGCTCCTGAGGAAATCAGAGATTGCAAGAATGCTCCTGAGGAGAGCGGAGATTAAGGTAATCCCCCTGAGAAGAGCGAAGATTACAGGAAAGCCCCTGAGGAGTGTAGGGATTATGGTAATGCGCCTGAGGAAAGCAGAGATTGCAAGAATGCCCCTGAGGAGAGCGAAGATTACAGGAATGCCCCAAAGGTGTGTACGGAATATGGTAATGCCCCTGAGGAGAGTGGAGATTATGGTAATGCCCCTGAGGAGAGGAGAGATTACAGGAATTCCCCTAATGAGTGTAGGGATTAAGTTAATGCTCCTGAGGAAATCAGAGATTGCAAGAATGCTCCTGAGGAGAGCGGAGATTAAGGTAATCCCCCTGAGAAGAGCGAAGATTACAGGAAAGCCCCTGAGGAGTGTAGGGATTATGGTAATGCCCCTGAGGAGAGTGAAGATTATGGTAATGCCCCTGAGGAGAGTGAAGATTATGGTAATGCCCCTGAGTAGAGTGGAGGGTACAGGAATGTCCAGGAGTATAGGGAATATGGTAATGCCCCAGAGGAAAGCAGAGATTGCAAAAATGCCTCTGTGGAGTGTAGGGAATATGGTAATGCCCCTGAGGAGAGTGGAGCTTTCGGTAATGCCCCTGAGTACAGTGAGGATTATGATAACCCCCCTGCGGAGAGTAAATATTACAGGAATGTCCCTGAGGAGGGTAAGGATTATGGTAATGCCTCTACAGAGAGTGAAGATTTTGGTAATGCCCCTGAGGAGAGTGGAGATTGCGGTAATGCCCCTGAGGAGAGTGGAGATTGCGGTAATGCCCCTGAGGAGAGTGGAGATTGCGGTAATGCCCCTGAGGAGAGTGGAGATTGCGGTAATGCCCCTGAGGAAAGTGGAGACTAAGAGCATGGCCCTGAGAAGAGTGGAGATTACAGAAACGCCCTTGAGGAACTGGTACATGCTGCTCAAAGAACATGTGAGGGTAATTCCTAAGCTCCCAGCAGAGGTGCTCATGTAGATATTCTGCCACCACCTCCCCTTTGATCGTCAAATGTCCCTTATAATCGATATCTGGTGCTTCACCTCCCCCACATCCACCAAACACTGAAGTGCTAGTTCTGGCTAGAGCGACCCTTACTAAAAATTAGAAATAAAAGTCCACGATAGCCGGCGGTGTGACGGTTTCGCTCACTTATGGTTGTTCTCAGCACATGTCACCCACACATGGGCCCTGTTAATACCCCCCCTCCTCTCCGGGACCAGGTCAGGGTGCAGAAGGTGGCCATCATGTGACCTCAGCAGATGATCATAAAAATTTCACCTTCCCCTATAAAACAGGAGAACGGGCCGCACCTCTCCATAAACACGTCTGTGTGATCCGGAATGAAATTGTATAGGGTGAAGTGCAGAGGGGGCAGCTGTACCCGAGGCCCCAAGATTTCTAAGGGCCCAACCATGACTTCCCCCATACTTGTCTCTGTATTGTGACTCCAGAAGTTCCTTCCAGAGATCTCCTTCCTATGGAGGTGAAAGGCAAACAGTCGATCGTAACGTCCCATGAAGCAATTTATTACCGTTTATTTTTGGTTAGCAAATTCTGCACCCTTTTATTGACATTTGTGTGACGTCATAGACAGTGAGATCCGAGCTCATTCCCGCCCGTAAAATAGAGCCAGCAAACAACCCGGAACTTCAAAGATGAAGCAATAACTGTGGAAAGAACACATAAAATGAATACAATAACGTCTGAATAACATATAAAACCAATCAATCAGATCTGTTATTGCCAATAAAATGACGCGAACAACGCAAACCGATCCAACTATATATGAGGTCATCATCTCTCTACATCCCTCAAAGATACGAGGAGGTCTTCAAAACGTTTCTGAGCTTTTTATTATATATTAAATTATATATATATATATATATAAAAGTGCGGAAACTATTTGAAGACCCCTATCCATTAAATAGCCACATAACCTGGATATACACCATAGATAAGTATCACAGCCTTTGCCATGACACTCAGAATTGAGCTCAGGTGCCTCCTGTTCCCACTGATCATCCTTGAGATGTTTCTACAACTTGATTGGAGTCCACCTGTGGTAAATTCAGCTGATTGGACATGATTTGGAAAGGCACACACCTGTCTATAGAAGGTCCCACAGTTATCAGTGCATGTCAGAGCACAAACCAAGCCATGAAGTCCAAGGGATTGTCTGTAGACCTCGGAGACCGGATTGTATGGAGGCACAGATCGGGGGAAGGGTACAGAAACATTTCTGCAGCATTGAAGGTCCCAATGAGCTCAGTGGCCTCCATCATCTGTAGATGGAAGAAGTTTGGAACCACCAGGACTCTTCCTAGAGCGGGCCGCCTGGCCAAACTGAGCGATCGGGGGAGAAGGGCCTTAGTCAGGGAGGTGACCAAGAACCCGATGGTCACTCTGACAGAGCTCCATCGTTTCTCTGTGGAGAGAGGAGAACCTCCCAGAAGAACAACCATCTCTGCAGCACTCCACCAATCAGGCCTGTATGGTAGAGTGACCAGACGGAAGCCACTCTTCAGTAAAAGGCACATGACAGCCCACCTGGAGTTTGCCAAAAGGCACCTGAAGGACTCTCAGGCAATGAGAAATAAAATTCTCCGATCTGATGATACAAAGATTGAACTCTTTGGTCTGAATGACAAGCGTCATGTCTGGAGGAAACCAGGCACCGCTCATCACCTGGCCAATACTATTCCTACTGTGAAGCATGGTGGCAGCAGCATCGTGCTGTGGGGATGTTTTTCAGCAGCAGGGACTGGGAGACTAGTCAGGATCGAGGGAAAGATGAATGCAGCAATGTACAGAGACATCCTTGATGAAAACCTGCTCCAGAGCACTCTGGACCTCAGACTGGGGTGAAGGTTCATCTTCCAACAGGACAACGACCCTAAGTACACAGCCAAGATAACAAAGGAGTGGCTACGGGACAACTCTGTGAATGTCCCCGAGTGGTCCAGCCAGAGCCCGGACTTGAACCCGAAGGAACATCTCTGGAGATATCTGAACATGGCTGTGCCCCGACGCTCCCCATCCAACCTGATGGAGCTTGAGAGGTCCTACAAAGAAGAAGAATGGGAGAAACTGTCCAAAATTAGGAGTGCCAAGCTTGTAGCATCATACTCAACAAGACTGGAGGATGTGATACTTATGTACATGGGAGGAGTCTGTGATAGTTATGTACATGGGAGGAGTCTGTGATACTTATGTACATGGGAGGAGTCTGTGATACTTATGTAGATGGGAGGAGCCTGTGATACTTATGTACATGGGAGGAGTCTGTGATACTTATGTACATGGGAGGAGCCTGTGATACTTATGTAGATGGGAGGAGCCTGTGATACTTATGTAGATGGGAGGAGCCTGTAATACTTATGTACATGGGAGGAGCCTGTGATACTTATGTACATGGGAGGAGTCTGTGATACTTATGTACATGGGAGGAGTCTGTGATACTTATGCACATGGGAGGAGCCTGTGATACTTATGTACATGGGAGGAGCCTGTGATACTTGTGTACATGGGAGGAGTCTGTGATACTTATGTACATGGGAGGAGCCTGTGATACTTATGTAGATGGGAGGAGTCTGTGATACTTATGTAGATGGGAGGAGCCTGTGATACTTATGTACATGGGAGGAGCCTGTGATACTTATGTACATGGGAGGAGTCTGTGATACTTATGCACATGGGAGGAGCCTGTGATACTTATGTACATGGGAGGAGCCTGTGATACTTGTGTACATGGGAGGAGTCTGTGATACTTATGTACATGGGAGGAGTCTGTGATACTTATGTACATGGGAGGAGCCTGTGATACTTATGTACATGGGAGGAGTCTGTGATACTTATGTAGATGGGAGGAGTCTGTGATGGGAGGAGTCTGTTATACTTATGTACATGGGAGGAGCCTGTGATACTTATTTATATGGGAGGAGTCTGTAATGGGAGGAGCCTGTGATACTTATGTAGATGGGAGGAGCCTGTGATACTTATGTACATGGGAGGAGCCTGTGATACTTCTGTACATGTGAGGAGTCTGTGATGGGAGGAGCCTGTGATACTTATGTAGATGGGAGGAGTCTATGATACTTATGCACATGGGAGGAGTTTGTGATACTTCTGTACATGGGAGGAGTCTGTGATACTTATGTACATGGGAGGAGCCTGTGATACTTATGTACATGGGAGGAGCCTGTGATAGTTATGTACATGGGAGGAGTCTGTGATACTTATGTACATGGGAGGAGTCTGTGATACTTATGTACATGGGAGGAGCCTGTGATACTTATGTACATGGGAGGAGTCTGTGATACTTATGTACATGGGAGGAGCCTGTGATACTTATGTACATGGGAGGAGCCTGTGATACTTATGTAGATGGAAGGAGCCTGTGATACTTTTGTACATGGGAGGAGTCTGTGATACTTCTGTACATGGGAGGAGCCTGTGATACTTATGTACATGGGAGGAGTCTGTGATAATTATGTACATGGGAGGAGCCTGTGATACTTATGTAGATGGAAGGAGCCTGTGATAATTATGTACATGGGAGGAGCCTGTGATACTTATGTACATGGGAGGAGCCTGTGATACTTATGTACATGGGAGGAGTCTGTGATACTTATGTAGATGGAAGGAGCCTGTGATAATTATGTACATGGGAGGAGCCTGTGATACTTATGTACATGGGAGGAGTCTGTGATACTTATGTAGATGGGAGGAGTCTGTGATGGGAGGAGTCTGTTATACTTATGTACATGGGAGGAGCCTGTGATACTTATTTATATGGGAGGAGTCTGTAATGGGAGGAGCCTGTGATACTTATGTAGATGGGAGGAGCCTGTGATACTTATGTACATGGGAGGAGCCTGTGATACTTCTGTACATGTGAGGAGTCTGTGATGGGAGGAGCCTGTGATACTTATGTAGATGGGAGGAGTCTATGATACTTATGCACATGGGAGGAGTTTGTGATACTTCTGTACATGGGAGGAGTCTGTGATACTTATGTACATGGGAGGAGCCTGTGATACTTATGTACATGGGAGGAGCCTGTGATAGTTATGTACATGGGAGGAGTCTGTGATACTTATGTACATGGGAGGAGTCTGTGATACTTATGTACATGGGAGGAGCCTGTGATACTTATGTACATGGGAGGAGTCTGTGATACTTATGTACATGGGAGGAGCCTGTGATACTTATGTACATGGGAGGAGCCTGTGATACTTATGTACATGGGAGGAGCCTGTGATACTTATGTAGATGGAAGGAGCCTGTGATAATTATGTACATGGGAGGAGCCTGTGATATCTATGTACATGGGAGGAGCCTGTGATGGGAGGAGCCTGTGATAATTATGTACATGGGAGGAGTCTGTGATACTTATGTACATGGGAGGAGCCTGTGATACTTATGTACATGGGAGGAGCCTGTGATACTTATGTACATGGGAGGAGCCTGTGATACTTATGTACATGGGAGGAGTCTGTGATACTTATGTAGATGGGAGGAGTCTGTGATGGGAGGAGTCTGTTATACTTATGTACATGGGAGGAGCCTGTGATACTTATTTATATGGGAGGAGTCTGTAATGGGAGGAGCCTGTGATACTTATGTAGATGGGAGGAGCCTGTGATACTTATGTACATGGGAGGAGCCTGTGATACTTATGTACATGGGAGGAGCCTGTGATACTTCTGTACATGTGAGGAGTCTGTGATGGGAGGAGCCTGTGATACTTATGTAGATGGGAGGAGTCTATGATACTTATGCACATGGGAGGAGTTTGTGATATTTCTGTACATGGGAGGAGTCTGTGATACTTATGTAGATGGGAGGAGCCTGTGATACTTATGTAGATGGGAGGAGTCTATGATACTTATGCACATGGGAGGAGTCTGTGATACTTCTGTACATGGGAGGAGTCTGTGATACTTATGTACATGGGAGGAGCCTGTGATACTTATGTACATGGGAGGAGCCTGTGATACTTATGTACATGGGAGGAGCCTGTGATACTTATGTAGATGGAAGGAGCCTGTGATACCTATGTACATGGGAGGAGCCTGTGATATCTATGTACATGGGAGGAGCCTGTGATGGGAGGAGCCTGTGATAATTATGTACATGGGAGGAGCCTGTGATATCTATGTACATGGGAGGAGCCTGTGATGGGAGGAGCCTGTGATAATTATATACATGGGATTTTTTCCTTTTTAATTTTGAATAAATTTGCAAAGATTTCACACAAACTTCTCTCACTTTGTCATTATGGGAATGTTTGTAGAATTTTAAGGAAAATAATGAATTGAATCCATTTTAGAATAAGGCTGTAACATAAAATGTGGAAAAAGTGAAGCGCTGTGAATCCTTTCCGGATGCTCTGTAACCTCATATTTATACCCTCATGTATATACCTCTATATACAGTATATACATACATACCCCCTATACAGTCCCTGTATGATCTTCATTCTGCTGGCCACACACATTCCAATCTTTTCTAGATTTATCACAATTACAATGAGGACAAATGGAAGCAATCCGATCTCTCTGTACCCAGGTGTGGTGTCATTGTGGGTGTGGGGTCACCTTTGGTTGGAGGGATTGGAGAGGAATTGTTCTGCCCCACCCCCACATTCCTCGTCCTCGTGTCACACAATGACTCTGCCGTCATCCCAGCGCACCTCCACCTGTCCCCCCCCCCCCCAGCGCACCTCCACCTGTCACCCCCCCCCCCCCAGCGCACCTCCACCTGTCACCCCCCCCCCCCCAGCACACCTCCACCTGTCACCCCCCCCCCCCCCAGCGCACCTCCACCTGTCACCCCCCCCCCCAGCGCACCTCCACCTGTCACCCCCCCCCCCGGGGAGACGGAAACCGAAGACGAGATCAACCCTCACATTCCGGAACTATCTATCTATCTATCTATCTATCTATAATGTGTTCAGATTTAAAGGGATGAGGTGGCAACCCTACTATCTACTGTACTCCAATCTACCCCAGTCATACACCATCCCATCCCCTCTGTGCCCGGCCGGTCCGGTGATCCCCGCACAGAACTATAGATAGATATAGATACACATATATAGATATGGTGTGTCCGGTGGGTCCGGTTCTGTCCGGTCGGTCCGGTGATCCCTCTCTGATCCGATGATTGGAGGACATGTGATCCCCGCACAGAACTTTATCCTTTAGTTGGCCTCTGATGTCAGGGACGGATTAGCTGTAAGTCTCAGTAATCGGCGGATCTCA